>JARFOD010094057.1:0-17395 GCA_031763545.1 Mopalia muscosa | reverse complement strand
TAGCCTGACTTGTGCCACTGTCCATCACATCGTTTCATGAGTGAAATAGCCTGACGTGCCACTGTCCATTACATCGTTTCATGAGTGAAATAGTCTGACTTGCAGTGTATAAACCCATTCAAACAAGCATGTATGTCTTGTCTGTTATAAAACGTCAAGTTCTGCATACAGCTGTTTCAAGTTTTTCTAATCACATTGTCTCATACATGTAGGTTACTATCATCAATTAATTGGATCAAACATTGTTAAAAGCGTTTTCATTACTCTTACAGGTTAATGTTGTGTAGAACAGGAAACCGCTTTAAACAGAGTGTCTTGTAGAAACTGCTGTGAACAGAAGACTGAATAAAATCCTTTTATTTGCATTACAAAGGTTATGCCTTGAACTAAGTTTTGCTTTGTGTATTAATGAAATATCTATTGGAGATATTATAGTAATTAATTTTTTTTTTTCCTGTTTAATTTTCCCGCAGGTATTTGATGAAGATGTAACTTTGGACATCATGAAGGACATTATTGAGCGTCTAATTGACATTTATGGGAAAGAAACAAAAGTCACCTGATGTTCAATACTAAAATTCTGCAGTTTATCTTCTCCAGTGAAGGTCAAATTTCCCATGGCAAGTTGAGAACTGATGTGTAGCTATTCCTGATGACAGAACTCCGTGAAGACATCAGACTTGCCTGGGGATCTTGCTGAATGTTATGTATTCCAAACTTAAATGCTCTCAGTGATCAGTGACTGTTTTGTATACACATCCATTGAGCAAAGGATGGTGAAAGGAACAATCCCTGCAAAGGAAATCAATAGGAGTCTCAGGAAAGTTGGCAAGGGAGGTAATTTCATCCTCAAAGTGTTCCTTTGATCCCACAATATTCATTGATAGTTGCGCCGCTTTTAAATGATGCCCAGCTCATTTATCTTTTAAGATGTTTCTAAAAGGCCACAAATCTCTAAGGTTGCAGAGGACCGGCTGCAGCATCCTGCTTTTGAAATCTTCTACAAAAGTGTCTTTAAAAAATTTGTCAGCCTGTATATTCAAAGGATAGTCGCTGTTTAGGTAGAAAAATTTGCGCTAAAAAGAACATATGTTATTGTACACGTTTAAGTCTGCAAAATCTGCTTAAAGCTGTTTCCAACAACAAAAATTACGGTTTTTGTCTAAGGCCTACAGGGTTTAGTTTGTGCACATGATGTGACCTCTGAACATGAGACTCCAATTGTTCATGTAACGTGTTAATAGAGCAGATAAAAGAACTAGTGGTATAATTGGGTGACACTATTGATATACATTGTACAGTTTGTAGAAATCCTTTTCTAGCAGAGAGGCCTGCGGTCGTGGCTTACTGGTAACGAGTGCGCTTCCTAAATTGAACCTGCTTCAAATACCCTTGAGTACCACGTTAAACCCCAATCAAACAAAAAAACAAAAATCTAACTGAGATTTTGCGACCTCAGATAGCTTCCATACATCCTGGGAATAAAAGATTCTCTGCTGATGATGGTTTGAAAGTGGTATTCTGTGTGATGTTGGATATTGATGTGGATTAACTCCCATGGAGTGCTGATCGTCATACAATAACTCAACTTCACAGCGTTTTCCAGAATGGTGTAATTATGTGCAGCTAGATTTCTTTTAAAGCTATACTCCTGACTGTAATAACCCCTTTATCCCTTGAAAGGTTACCATGAAATACACCTAAATAGGACATCAACTTATCGTTTCTTCCTTTTATAAAAACACCTGGTGACTTCACTGTGTAACTCCCTCCTATACAAGTACCTGATGGTCCACACATGGACTGGATTGATTGATTGATTGGTGTTTTACTCCGTGCCCAGGGGTATTTCACTTATATGATGGCAGTGTATTCCAACTATAATTGACATTAGCACAACCAAGATTTGAAGCATTTTCATAACGTTGGGAAATTAATTTTCCTCTAGTGCTAAGTTAAGACAGCATTGCTACTCTTCAAACCAACTGCCCTTGGTTAGAGGGCTAAATGGACTGGAACCTGTGGACAGTACATCAAAGGATATGTAGGCAGACACTGTAACCACTGAGCCATGGCCTCTTCACCACTGGGCCCACGACCATGGCTAAGTGGATAACGTGTGCGCTTACAAATACTACTTCAAATTACTGTGCACAGGATCGAGTCCCTCTGTCGACCATCAGGTTTATAAGTCACACAATTAGGCTCCTGGATTTGCGGGGGTGATACATGTATCTTGAGTACGATGGTTTACCCCAATCAAACAATTCTTTACCACTTAGTTTATTTGTCATAAGTTGATGTCTGGTTCCAGGGAAAGCAAGGATCAATCAATGCTGCCTATCAGATGTTTATATCACAGGATTAACTCACCCCCACATCAATCCATCTGTCTGGACTTGGGATCACAAAAAGGCGGAATTGATAGCTTATTTCGTAAACTGCATATTTTACAAAGAATTCTCAAATTTTTCATATGAGTCATATGATGTGGCTCCAACAATTGGTTTGGTGGTTTTAGCCGGATTTCTTCTCAGTATATAATAATTACGCAAGGAGCAATGTGAAGCGGATAATCTGTCGCCCTATTAGTACAATACCCTTAAGTATGACATTTAACCCCAATAAAAAAAAAAAAATAAAACAATCAAACACTTCATTGTAGAGATGTCAGATTTGTTTAAAGAGGACATTGTAGGCATCATTCATAAGCCTTCATCATTTTGTGACATTTTGGCCAAATAGCATTCTTAAAGGTATTCCCAAATGGGTTTTAAATCAGATCAAAAGTGATTGAATTACAAATATAATACTATAAACTATATGTAAAATAAATCACGTATTTTTCTGATACTTAGAATTTGTTTTATTCACTTACAAACTTGCGACTAAGGACTCCACCTTTGCAGGTAATTTACAAGAAGCAAGACATAAAGGAATGGTACAATCAGAAAGAAACCGCAACAAATCTGGTTTTTGTTTGTTTAAAACGTGTATCTAGCAAACTTCTGCCAACGAAGGGCTGCATGGTGCAATGAGAATGGAATCAACATGAAAGAAATCCTGCTGAAATGGTCTTCGAGCGACTATAACCGTTCTCGTCCAAATCATTAATTTGATACAACTTGATTTCCTTCTGTGGAGGTTTAACATTGTTCTTAAGATTGATCACTCATATGGAGGCTCCAAGCACGTCGGTAAAAGAATCACTGACAACAAAGAATAACAGAGAACCCCTCTCAAGTCATGGGCAACAAAGAATGACACGACAGGATAATTACAAAGGAAACGGTCTAAATATAGAAACTTAACATCATCCGTATCTTGTAATTTTGCGGAGAATATATTTGAAACAAAATTCAACAATGCTGTGCATGTTTTCAAGCAGTTTATTTGTCTTTGTATTCATAGACAATATAATGTTCTACCACGCGGGTTACAAACTATAACATTAGTAACATGTACATCCAAGAACCATAAAGTGGTTTTTATAAGCACAATGCCAGCACAAAATTTCAAAACAGTTTACAGCATGATTTCATCATTTTTACACATGGTAAATTTAAATTGGATAAGATACCATCAGAGTGTCATTAACTTTTACATACATGTACAGAAACAATAACAAAATAGTAGCACTAATTATAGAAGGTTATATAGCATCCACACTGATTTCAATTAAAAAAATTATTACATCTTGACACAAAGATCAATTCTGTACACACATACAATGTGATTCGCAAGGCTGGTGGCAAAAGAACAAAATTGTGCTTAATAAGACAAAGTGTAACATTCTCAAAAATAAAAGTCAACAAATATACATGTTTAGGCCAAAAAAATAGAATTAAACAAGTTAAGGAAAGTCAAAGATATATATATATATTTACACTTATTGTTAGCTTTCATCAGCAGCTTAGTTTTATCAAAGAATGCAAATTAGAAATTGGCACTTTAAATTGAAAGGTGAGGTGGTTTTCGTTGATCTTATTCATAAGTCGTCCGAGAGGTATATTTCTAACGTACAAAGAGGACACTTGTTGAGGTGACCAACCCAACTTTTAGACTCTCCCTTTTTCTTTAGGTAAGAAAAGGAACAGCACAGGGAAATTATAAACGGAATTCTCTCTTGGAAGATGGATAATGTATTGCTCATTTCATGCTCATGACAGCCAATCAAAATGGTCCTTTCATTAGCCTGACCCTAAATTACAAGTTAATATATATTTCTAAAAATTAATCCCACTGGCATGTTCATTAAACATATTGATAAATCATCTTGTATTCAATACAAATTCCAAGAGATGAGTTTTTTGTCGATCAAAATCTCAGGAGTTGTTAAAAGTTAATACATAGATCAAACTGATTTGCTATTCTGAAATGGCCAATTCATGTGCTCTACTGGACTTGAGTCAACCACTGTCAGCTGGATGCTCAGGGCGCACCTAATCCCTATTTTCAAACAGCTTTGTTCAGCATTTTACCTATCCATATTACCCATTTCCTATTTTATCCACAAAAAATAGATGTCAACGGCCAAAAATCAAGCCATCCTCTGGGGACAGACAGACCAATGTCAGTTTGTCTCCAAGAGCACAATTCACAAGAGTCGGCATGCACTAAAGATGTAACTAGTACGACAAGCAAGCAACCAGACATGCATAATTACTTAAATTACAGTAAGTTATACTGATACTACATGTACTATGTTGAAATTGAATTTGTCTTCTACCGACACTATTGTCAAAGTTTGCAAAGGAACCAGTTTCTATAGCAGGATATAATTTGATAGGCGGTTTCAAGTGTCTAGCAAATAAGTATGACGCAACAGAAAAAATAAATTTGTTTTACAGAACCTTTGGTACCTATTTTACCATGTAAATGTGGTCAATTTGCAGGACTATCGACCAACATGAATAGAATTCTCTTATTGCAAATATTTCCATTTGTCCCAAACTGTAGTGTGCAGCGGAGTAAGCCCCAGTTTAATATCAAAACAACGTTCAGTTCATTACCCTCTGTTTAAACTATGATGTCATATGTTTGTCTCAAGCCCTAACATTGATTTCATCAGTTACAGGTCGGTCACCTACATATACTGTTTACTTACTCCATCTGTAGGTTTTCAAAAAATGTAAACACTTAACTAGTTTATGACCTTAATCTACTATTGTATTATTTGATTTTAAACAAGCACAAAAAATGGATTTCCTTCCAGAAAAAAAAATATATTCCATCGTTTTTAACAATTTTTTTTACCATGATATATTTCTTTCTGATGTGTTTTGTATTTTCTCTTAATCTTTGAAAGTTAATTTCACAGGTGTGTCTTTTCATTAATCATAGGATGTACAGAAATCTTTTCTGTTTCCTGATAAAAGCATTTCGGTATAAATGTTGGAAATTTTATTTTCCTCCAGTGCTAAGTAAAAAAACAGGCATTTCTGCTCTTCAAATAGACTGCCTTTAGCCAGACTGCAGTGATTTCTTACTGCCAAAGTTGTTTTCAGATAGCCAATTAACAAGTTGTGAAAGGCCCCAAACGGCATCACCTAATTTACCCTGTTCTCAGTATCCTTGTTCTGCCAATCTTTGAGACTACCAGCCACATTAGTCGCAGATAAAAACAAAATATCTGTAAAATTAGCAGCTGATCAGGGAGGGTAAACTATGTTAGATCTAAGAACAGCTTTTTTAGGAAATTTCTAAAAAGGATATCAAGCATTTCTGGTGAACATTAGTTTTCACTTGTCGAATGTTGACTGAACTGCATGTAGGCAGCTCAAAATAGTCAGCATTTCCACATTTTAAGCTACACATACACCTGAGAATTGATTATGTCTGGCTTAAGGACGGTTAATAAAAACATACATTATATAATCTTACATAAAATAAAAAACTATCTGGATCAGGAACAAATTAAAACGGAACATATTTTATCTGTAAAACTTAATATTCTAGCAAATACCACCCAAAAGCTTAACACAGTGCTAACATTTCATTCCTAACGATACCAATACTAGTCTTGTTAAAACAAGTTTATTACTTATTTTAGTGAACAAAAAGATTTTTTAGCAGTATTTTATTACACAAATCAGTGTACTTTGTCTAAAATATTCTAACTTATCATCAAAATTGAAAGATTACAAAATGAGAGAGACAACTTGATAAAATTACACATACACATGTCTGTGAAAGGCATATATATACAAAGAAAACACAAAAATGGTAACATAATAAACACATGTAGGTGCCCTTTAAAATCACACACACAGAGATTTTCAAAAATTTTAACATCTAATCAGAGAACTACTGCAATAAAAACCAAGAGGAAAAAAAGAGCCATCTACAAACTTAATTTTCTATTAGCAAAATGAAAAAACACACAAAACAATCTTGCAAGACTTTCTTTGGGCCACAGTAGCAATATAAACAGGATTATTTCCAAATGGTAAATCCAGAAAAAGATGAAATAATTGTAACAGAAAAGCATCAACTAATATAACATGTATAATAATACATTTGATCATGAACCACATTTACTGTACAGACAAACTAATACATCAGTTTAGGAAACTGGTTTTGTGCGTTGATGACATTTGATGTACATTTATTATGCAAAGTTTGTGCTTACAAAATCGGAAATGACTGGAGTTTGAACTGGTTTGGAAACAAATAGTCGGTTTAATATTGCTGATAAATGTGATGTCAATTTTGCAGCAGATAGGAAAGTACCAGAGTAGTTTTCTTGGCCTTCTGTACAACAGGGCTCGCTACATGTAAAATATCTGCCAGAGCGCACCGGATGATAGAAGTGCATCAATGGACTGTCTAGATTGAATAAAATGCTCAGTTTGACTTCAAAATACATGTATCCACCACTTTCAAGGATAAAAAAATCAATTTAAGAAGAAAAGACAGTGTTAGGTCAGAAAGAAGACATCCAGTTTAGTATATTATAAATCATCCAGTTACCAGACTCCCTGATTCTGTAAGAGACCCCAGATTAGTATGGGACACTAGAGAGGCAGATTAAAATGTGACAGACTCTGTGATGTGAGACACGTTGGTTAAGTATGTCACAGTCACCCAGCCACATTTAAACCAGTCCTTAGTGAGAGCCAAGACAGACGAGATCACTGCTTTCTGGGTTTATTTGATATTTTTTCTTTAGATTCATTCTTGGACACCTTACTATGTGATTTAAAATGCCGGTGTTATGACAAGTCCACCTAAATTGCAGCAGATATTTTAATATTGCTTTTCTTGACTGGACATGTTCATGGCTAAGATCAATCTTCATTTACACAGAGCTTTATTTCTCTTAAATAAACCTGCATTGTCTTACACGTATAATTATCAGGGTCTGCTTGTTCGAAGCGTGATTAAATTTAATCATCTATTAGATGACATCACGCCATGTTGAAGGTCTATCTCTAACCCAGTGTTAGCAATTTAATCTGGTGTGGGGGGCTAATCGTCTTTCGAGCAACTGGCCCCAGATGCACAATGTAAAAGGAACAAAAATGAGGGAATAACAAAAGTAATCCTTCAAGTTTGTATACCTAAAGACTAAAGACCAATTATGAAACAAAACACTAAAGTACATGTATCAATTGTGTAAAGTTCCCTACACACCAACTTTAAACAAAATATAGTTTTTTTGTTACACCACGTATGTAGAAAATACATACCTCCCTATATTTATAAAATTTCGCCTTAATTAATACGCTGTGGAAAAACGTCCCATGATTGCCTTAAAGTTTTTTAACAATAGAAGTTCACCAGCAGAAATCACAAAAGAACGTACATTTAGGATTGATTTCAAGATGCTGATGGTTTTGTACATATTACATATAAATGGATGGACACATTTCTACATATAAATGTACGCGTGTATAATATATGTACAGGGCAAAATGAGCAAAACTTCGTGAGACTTCTGAGCTTTTATCTTTCACAAGATCACACCGACGTGTGTCTGTATATTCCATCGCAGGACACGTCTTTTTGTACTAATCTCAAGTTTATCCGCATGTAATCCACTTTAATAAAACATCACCATCGTTTGATCAACAGTTTCCCTCCAATCGAGAGGCCTTAATTTTGCACAACTTTCATTTATGATAAACAATTTTCTGAAAACAAATCTATAGAGTTAAATAATTTAACTTTTTATGTCACTTTTATGTAAAGGTATGACAAATTCCACTGTTGTCTTGATGCAATTTTAATTTCGGTTTTCAGTTGGATATGTTAGGAGTAAAATCTGCTTATAACACCTATATGATAATTCATTTCATTAATTTTAAAATAGGACTTGTAATGTATACACTTTCCAGAAATACAAGGTGTCAGGTCAAAGAATACATATTCCAGTAACCCCGGTAAAATCCAGATATTCCATTCATTAATGTATGTAAAATTGAATGTTTCATTCAAAATCTGTTTATAAACGAAACATACTTCCATGCAGTAACTTTAATAGTAATACATGTAAAATCGAAGAATATATGCACATGTAAAATCCAGCATCAAACAAAAAAAATCCAGTAAAATTGGATTAGAATTATATTGTGCTATAAAACAGGTGTAAAATACAGTAAAATGGAATATTTCATCGATTCCAAAAAGCACAAAATCCTGTCAAACATGTAATATCCATTATTACCAAACGTTGTCTTTTCAGTCGGCCAACCAAACTATACGTACAGCACATTCTAATCCTTCAATAATCCACGAAATCATCTGTTTAATCCTCCAACATCATTGTGCGAGGGGTTTCATGACATGAATTCATATTTTCTATTCAAAACATACTGTGCACAATACTTGTTCCTTTACCAGAATATACATGTAAAAATTCAAACACCCACATTCAATAATAAAACACAGAAATATCATTAAGCCGCAAAAGTGGATTGCTTCCTTAAATGTTGTATATATATATGTATACCTTTATTATATATATGTATGATGAAGAAGTATAAGGATCTGCCGCGTAACAACAGCAGATACAGTAAGGCCCCTTTGTTATGGATGGTCGTAGGTGTTTTTCTCTCATTCTCGATCACATCCAGTAATATTATAGATTGGATATTAAACAATGTCAGCAATGTTTACAAACATATCATTTTTCCCCTTGGCACGGCTAAAATCGCTGATCAAATATTATGAAATCATCTTTATTGATCAAGTTTGTCATGGATTGGCATGTAGATGCGTTATGAGACCACTGTCCATACAGCAAGCACTACATCATATATAATAGCACGGGAATTTTAACGGATGACTGATGACCTTCTGAAGGTCATATCATTTTTCCTTAAAGCAGAACACAACTGCTAAATCAGCTAAATCTCAGACAAGCACAGCCATATTCAGCCAACGCATGTTTTCTGGGCCTGATCAAAAGTTCGCTTAAAACACTGAGCAGAACACAAAGACAAAATAGATCTTTCACATCTCCTCAAAATAGACTTCTTTATGAAGATCGGGAAATTCTTCTGCCTTTTCTGGTGCCTTCATCTTCATATTATTAAGAGCCATACCATGTTGATGGTTTATTTCTCTCAGTTTTGGAATTGTGTTCAACAGCATTTCGAAAAGTGTGTCCCAATCTGTGAAAAGAAAGAAGTAGAGGACAATTTTAAACTGCACACAAATTAGTGCCGAAGCCCTGGAAGCTATTGAATTCTACACAGCCATAGGCATTTTGTTTGATTGTTGCAACACTCATGAAAACTAATTATTGTATTGATTTGTTTGATTGGGGATTAACGTTGTACTCAAGGGTATTTCACTTATATGATGATGTGCAAGCCCAATGGGCGAAGAAAATCGCCCTTGACACAACTGGCAACAAACAGAGACGAGATGGGACAAATACTGGACAATAACAGGATGCAATACAGACACCACAAACAGTGCGGCTTCCTGTTGCCCTTTAGCTTTGAGAGCACCAGGGCTCTCATGACGATCCCTCCAACCGCTCGCTAAAAATGAATCACAATCATAGATTTGAATTATTCAACACCCATGTGCCAACATGGGTGTTGAATGATTAAAATCTATGAATCCTCTTATGTTTTAGATAACAACAAAACAAGTTTCTAAATAGATCTTAATCTGGAGTTCTTTAGATTGTTGTTTCTCTCGTATGCTATAATAGGTCTAATACGGTTAACGACTACCAGGGCAGTATCCAGAACCATTTCTCTAACGGAAAATGTATGAGCGCCCAAACAATTTCAAGCCCAAATGAGTGTCAATATATTACTATTTTCATAAATTCCTGTTAAAATCAAGCTAAAAGCGGATTCAGAACCCTGATTATGGTCAGAAGAAGTTGGGATAGGAACATGGGAAATTTTTTTCTAGAAACTGCCCTGACTACTGATGCCAATTTTCATCTCATTTTTTGCATTACCTAGTTTTGAGTTTTAGCTCACAAGATGGTGATGTTGCTTATCTGAGAGGCTTTTTACACCAGGTGTTTAACGTCGTACTCAAGGGTATTTCACTTATATGACGACGGACAGAAATACAGAACTTCACAAGTAAATCTGCTTTCCGTTACCTTTTAGCTCTGTGAACACCAGGGCAACAGAAAACAACCTCTTTTCTGGCTCTTACGATCGACCGAGGAAGCCGAGGGAGTAATCTGCAGGGCCATGGCCCACCCGCTCCCTCACGGGGCCCTAACTTTAGATGATCTATGTACAACTAGATTTGGAAGAGTAATAACTTATAATTTTTTTTCTAATTGATATATAGTAATGTTTGCGTCATTTCATTGGAGGGGTGGAGAGGAGGAGGACAAGACAATGTCCCCCTAGTGGCACCGCCAACACATATTACAAAAGATATAAAGGAACTCTTTACCTGCATGATTTTCCATAATAAGATAATACAACGCCTGATAAAATAGGGCTTGGAGGTTATGAATGTTCTTCTTGTTTTGGAGATCTGTACGATCTGCAAAGATAAAATAATAAAAAAATTGACAATGCACATCATTGGACAATTCTTGCACTAGAGTCCATAACAATTTATTTCCAAATATAACATCGATGTCACTGTTTAAATACCCGGTTGTGCCTTCTAGTGTGAAATCTCTCTAACCATTAAGCTTATTGGCCGATCTTGAGTAGTTACAGTATGACTCACCTGGACACATAACCAGTACAGCAGCAAACAACCCAATCTCTCCATCTGTCAACCTCAGAGGGTTTAACAGATCTGCAACCCCAAAAAACTCCTCAAAGAAATCCCCCATTGGCATGGCACGGACTATTACTCTGCATGAAAAAAGGGGAACGGCTTTTGTTAGTACATGTATGCAAATTACGACTTAAATGACCGCTCTGATCAATCATGTCAAAGATACATATAAATTCATCAGAAACATGTTACCCTTAAAACATGAAAAGACTTTAGTATGGATGACAACGTCTTCATTTAATGGATTTTAGGTTTCTATCTCATTCCAGAGATCATTTTCAAGTACAAGTTGACATCAACAAACAAATTATTTATACACATGTAGAGTAAGCCGGAGTAAAGGTTATAAAGATTGTTTGTTTGGTGTTTAACGTCGTACTCAAGGGTATTTCACGTATATATGACGACGGACACAAATATGGAACATCACAAACAAATCTGCTTCCCATTACCCTTTAGCTCTGCGAACACCAGGGCAACAGAAAGCAACCTCTTTTCTTGCCTTTTACGATCCACTGAGGAAGCTGAGGGAGTATTCTGCAAGGCCATGGCCCACCCACTCCCTCACGGGGCTAGAACAAACTAGTGTAACACTGTAAACTGAGCAAGACTTACTCTGATTTCCTGCTTGTGTAGTATTCAAACATTATCATTATGCCACATAAACAAATATAAACAGTGTAATGTTTTATTTGGGTTGTACTGAAGGGTATTTCACGGTGACGGATTGTCCACTTCACAGTTCCTTGCTTATATATGGTGAAAAACCAGTAGATAACCTTACAAAAACCACACTTTGATTGCCAGAGCTACTTCGCATGACCCACTCATATAGCTAATAAAAAATCTGCTCAAAATGTAACAGGTATATACAAAATTTTCCTCGGCATAAATAATAACAAAAAAAGGTGCAAACTGAAACTGGTGTTCTTAATGTCTACATTTATTAATTTTAAATATAATAAACTTGTCTTGTCATCGTTTCAAATTTGAGGAATGTATATCTATCATTTATATCTGTTTCAAAAACAAACCAAAAGGAGATACCAAATCCTGGACATGATGTCAAAAATTTGTTAAATGGTAAAAAAAACAAAAAAAAAACAATGGAAACTCTCCAGTGAATCCACATTCACATTATTTTCCCGGAGATGGGTGAGTGTTTCCCATCCAAAAGAAGGGTATTTCACTTATAAGACGAACGCTCTGGTAAAAATCTTCATTTGCATCGGTCTGGTAAAAAATTATGATGAAAACTATGCTGTTATAATAAATAAAAAATTATGATGAAAACTATGCTGTTATAATAAAAGACTGATTTACCCAGGTGTTGTGGCCAAAATGTAGTATTTATATTCGGTCATTTTGTTAGATGGCATCCTGTCAAACTCTAAGCCTGTCACTGGTACAACTTTCTCTTTACCAAGATTGAACAGCTGACAAAAGAACATAGTGTATATACCTATAAAATTAATCACATTAGCAGAAGGATGTTGATAAATTAAAACTGGGCAATACTCTCAAATTTCGACAGCAAATAACATATAAATACCGATGTCAAGATCAACCATTAAAATAAATAATATATTTTTTGGGAATAGAACGTTTCCAAGGGTTTAACCTTGACCTATGTATAGCTGGACCAGGTTAACTTTGACATGAATATAACACACAAGATGTAGTTGAACTTTTTGTTAAACAAATCTGTTAAATTGAGGAGATAAAGAATGGAACAAAAACAAGATATAAATTGATACCTGTTTACTATACTGGTCCAGAGTACCTTGGAAAAATTTAGTGTCTTCATTGGCTGTCAATTCAGTTTCAAATATGAGACCTGTTGAGAAATATATTTGAAATCATGGGACATGAAAACCAATTCCTGGTGCAGGGGGTACTGGTGCAAAGTTTTAAGAAAGAAAAAAAAATTATCATTGGCTGTTAATTCAGTTTCAAATTTGAGACCTGCCGAGGACATATATTGAGAATTATGGGACAATAGGGACATGAAAGCCAATTCCTGGTAAAGGTGATACTGGTGCAATTTCTTAGAAGGAAATCAATTTATATTTATTACATAATACATAAAAAATAACAGAACTGAATACTATGTGTAAGATGTTTCAAGGTAGATGACCGAATAAAGCAAAAGTTGTTAATTTATGTAAGAAATATTTTAGTTTGGGTTGAAATATCTATTATCTTTACAGGCTATCAGTCTATGAATATTCTTTTTGGGCCAGTTGTTTGAAAGGATATTAGTTGCTAACACCAGTTTAAATCTGTAACAGAGCATGAGAATTAGACCTGCAACATGGTCTGACATCATACAATAGGGGATTAAAAATAACAGTTTGAGCAACCAGCCCTTGGAATAAAAACATTACTTCATTTAGTGAAGCTACATGAACCTTGCCTTATAAGGAAAATCAAAGACATAAAAAGACATTGCATACAAATTCAAACCCACCTTTACTGGTTCCTAAGAGTATTGCACCTGTTGTACTGTCGTTAGCATTTTGCCAATTCCACCCGACAGAATCTATGTGATGACCCTGCAGGGAAACAACACACTATTATAAATCAACAGAATTTTATTTATGAATGATTGTTACATCTTTGTAGTTTTGAAAGTTTCATAGCATTCAAACAAACAGATTTGGGGTTTTTTTCTGAGAAACCCTGGCACTTTTTAACTGAAATATATTAATAATTTCTAGGTCATTAAATTCTTTTTATTTTCAGGACAAAATTTTTATGTGATTACGGGTTAATCAGGAACAACAAAGTAAAGATATCATTATCCCGAGTCAAAAATGTACAATTCATTGATATCTTTCACCATTTATTAAAAATCATTAAGCAAAAATTTAACTCGGCAAAGTTTGTTCTCAATGCATCCAAAGTCAAACTGTTGACCCATACATTTGTACCACTTATATTTTGCTTAGTTGCAAATACTTAAATATAACAAAACTAAATTTAAAAATTTAATAAAATAAAAATTATTTCATATGGTATTACCATCAGATCTAGCTGTATTGGTACATGTTTGGAGTTAAAATTAACTTATTATATTGATACCTGGTCTACATAGTAGTTGTCAATGGTTACATAGAAAGTGAGTTTAGTCAGGCTTGAAAAATATAAATAAAGGCATTCAGTGTTTTGCCATAGAAAAGTCACTTGTATTTCGTTATTTTCAAACCTTTTCTTAAGAGATTTATTGGGTACATATTTCTGTAAAGACTTCTTTATACTTTGAAAAGATCTTTGAAAATATTTTTACAGATAAGTTTCAAACCTTGAGTCTTCCAATAGCTTTAGGCTTCCTAGAGTTTCTGGAGAGATAGTAGTTTTCTGACACCATGCTGATGATCAAGTGGCGGCCAGTTGGGTCAAGGAAGATTTTATGAACTCTATCTCGATCATCAACAGTCTTTGTTATCTCCACCTCTAAAGAGTTACAAAAACATTTAAAACAACTTACATGTTGCTTTTGTGAAGAATGTAAAAAAAATAAGACTGTTTCTTGGATTGATTGAGGATAAACACCATATTTATGGTTAACTCAGACAAATGGGTGAAGAAATCCCCCTTGACATCGGCAACATACAAAGACAATAGCAGGATAAATACCGGACAATCACAGGATACAACACAAAGCTGTTTTTTTGTACCTGTGATTGGGATTTAACGTCGTACTCATGGTTATTTCACTTATATAACGACGGATTGTCCGCTTTACAATTCTCCTTGTCTAATTACGGTGGAAAACAGGGAAAATATTTGTAAAAATCACCCCGCATTTGTCAGAACCACATCAGGGATGGAAACTAAGCCGGACCGCAGGCCAAAACCTGGTAGATTTGTTCACTCCATATTACAATACTGGGTTGGACCTGTAAAATGTTTGATGGGACTGTAGATTTTGAACCTGCAGCCATGCAGTCAACGAAGCTGGGCCTGTAACATCGCTATCGGGCCTGAAACTCTTGAAACCTGCAGGCCCAGTTGGCCTGATCACAAAATAGTTAATTTCCAGCCCAGCACAGGTACCTTGCACATTATCTCCAACAAAAAGTCAGGGCTATGATGCAAGAATTTTAATCTTTAAACAAGAACCATAAAAAACCTAAATAAAGTACCTTTGTTATTGTAAAGGGTAAATAAACTAATAACAACTTTAGGCATCTGGAATCAATGATAACAGAATATAGATCTATTTATCATTTAATTGGAAGATATCACTTGGCGTGCTAACTATTGTCAAAACTCACCATCTGGTTGGTCAGGATGTTCAAGGTCAAGTCTGAGCAAGATATTACTACTCATGGCCATCACCAGGAAGTTATTACACACTACCAAGTGAGTAATTGGGTCAGGAGGTCTGTGGATGAAAAAAAATCATTTAAAATATGCATTAAATTTGCTGCAGAATAGGATTAGCCTAGCTTAGTATCAGATTTTATAAAAAAAAACTAATTGCAAAGTGAAAAAACATCAGATAAACTGATTTTGAAGCAATACAAAATTCACTTACTGAATGTACATATAAATCTTGTGAAATATTAATAAAAGACAAGAATTAGCCTAAAGCACACACTAAAACGAAATTTTTTCACAAAAAAAAAAAAAATGAGATCACAGGGAAAAACATATTCTTAAAGCTGCTCTGCTTTATAATATTAAATGACTTGTAGACACTTTTGGTAATCTTGACATATCTTGGAAAGACTTACTTAAAATTCACTTTCTTCTTACTGAAAATTGGCTGCTCAGCTTCTTTCATTCTGGCATCAATTATGCCGGAGCCACCGATCTGAAAGACACCAGAATTAGATCAATAAAGGATAGGGTAACGCTCAGCATAACTATTGCTTAATGTTGGTGTTGCACATCATACTTAAAGCCTTTTATCTGATGGGGAGGCTTTCCTTTTTAAAACAAATTTTTTTTGACTGATTGATAGAAAAAAATTGGAAAAATTAATTTTTTATTTTATTTTCTCCCTCTTTATAAGCCACACTAAACAGGCAAACTGATTTAACAATACCCGGTACTACGCTTTGTAGATATACAACAGAAATAATTCATGAGACTAAATGTATGCATTCATTATTTTGTTCATTGATATATGTATATATAACTAAGATATGAAGCCATTGGGTTCAATAAGCCCACACAGTCACTATAACTTATTCTTGGGTATCTTGGCAGATGCTAGGTTACCAGTTTTGATTTAAAAATGATCACAGTTAAAATTATGTGGCCTAAGCTGATAAATTCTTACCGGCTCTGACATATTTGTTGATGATGAATAAGAAAATCCAGAGGCAGCCCTGGCAGATTCCTGTTCATATTGATCCAATATTGATGCCATTTTTTCTTAAAATCGTATTGGTTTTATTTAGATTACAGAGCCCAATTTGTCCTTAATGTTTCTTCTTAAAAATATCTGCAATCAAAAGAAAAACATAAACATGAATTCAAAACAATTAAAAGAATCACAAATTTTTACGCATTATTGCATTTAAGCACAATTCTTTGGTCAAATAGAAAATATGAATTAAATGTTCTCCATCAACCATTGAAGCACATTTGTATATATAACAAATTAACCATTTACCAATCAAATTAATATACAGCGATTCGCTTGACTAAGCTTATACATTGTAATTTCAATGTTCCTAGGTGGTTTTTGGATAAGAATTGCATGCCTAAAACAAATTTACAATGATAATAAAAATACATGTGTTACAAGTTACATGTATTTCTCACTGCAATTAATGTCGAGGCATATAGCTCCTACATGTACTTGGTGCAATGGGACATAGCAAATTTGTATTGTTGGAAGGAGTAAGCATTAGTATATTACTTATGAAACTGACAAAAAAATTAAATTGTTTTTGTTAATCTGCAAGTTTTGACAAGTCACAACAAAAAATGTCTTTCCAATTTTGTGAACATTTTCTTAATAAGATCTAAGCCAATTTCAACTGAGATCTTGCTTTTCTTATTCAATAACAACATTAAAGCCATAAATGATTTAAGGACTCTACCGCTAGTCAGGGGTAAAATTTTCACTTTTTTTTAAATTTTGCCTTTCTGAAATCTTCTTTTCATAATCTTGATAATGCAAAAAGTTTGACCAAAAAATGTAGTATTTTAGAAT
>JARFOD010094046.1:0-17399 GCA_031763545.1 Mopalia muscosa | reverse complement strand
ATTTTGGGATAACACTTTCTTAGTTAGAACATATACCTGTTCAGAAAAATTTTGTAGGTTGAAATCCGTCCGGGAATCGAACCCACGACCCTCAGAGTTAGGCACCGAATTGCCCGCAGTGAATGCAGGCTATCTAGACCACTCAGCCTTCAACCTTATGACCAGGTATATGTTCTAACTAAGAAAGTGTTATCCCAAAATAACGAAAATACTGTTAATCTTCACTTTTTAAAAAACACAAAAATTATTAATTCCTAATAATATGCCTGAAAATTTATTAAAACATCCAAATTGACTTTCTGACGAACAAAATGTAACTGGAATGGCACAAGCAACTTTATCCAGTCATTCTGGTGTAAGCATGATAGCGGTACTGACTGCAAACTGTCCCTTGATTTTGTTGTACATTTCATGATTTACGATAAGTCAATCCTTATTTGTGTGGGATGTTTTCCCGAAAAATATCTCAATTAATCAAATGCAGGAGTTTTGACCATAAATAAATAACGTAGGGTCCTTATGTCTATGATCACATTCCAGACATTTCATTACAGTTGAAAATATATAGTTGTTGCTTGTTTATTTATAATCAACTCAGAAACACTAAACAACAATACTTCTACATATATTGACGTTTGCGTCTGATAATTTGCCAGAAAAATATCTTAATTTTCTGAGTTTGCCCGAAAAAAGAGATGATCACATTCCAGACATATTACGGCTTTACAGAATTACTGTTAAAATACATAATTGTTGCTTCTTTATATATAAGCATGTCGGGAGGAAAAACAAATGAGCAATACAAGTTCTACATATTGTCGTTCTTGTCTGATATTTTGCCCGAAAAATATCTTAATTTGCCCGAATTTTAAAATATTAAATACAACGCAGTATATGTAAGTAATCCAGCTCTGCTTTCTGTTCGTAGATCCTGCTGTATCCTGCCTTCGTTGTGTGTGTGTTCAATGGTGTGTTTTACAGGGTTTCCGGTCTGTCAAAGTTCTGTTATCTTTTAGTACTTTATATTAATTAATATTAAAGGTAGTACAGTGCAGGATTAAAATAGGGCTTGCGTAAAGGATTAAATTAGGATCTGTTATAGATCCTGCTGTTGCCGTGTCGTGTTGGTTTGTGCCCCGTGTCGTGTTGCTCTGTTAATTCTGGTGGTTGTCGTAACGGGCCATCTTTTAATTCTTATGCGCTAGAAGAGCAGTAGGGACATATTTTTTTTTACCTGTTCTTACTTTAAAAGATTACTACCTTTCAAATCCCATATCTGTCCTCCTACAACTATCTCATTCCGTCTTCACACAGGTGAAATAGCTTTGAGTACAATGTTAAATCCGTTTTAAATCCAGTTTTAAATCCCTTTTTTTAATCTCTTAAAATATAACAAATTTTTGGCCTAATCTGTCATGTAAGATATACGTGAATTTTTGGTTCTGTTTAGGGTTACTAACCCTAAGTATTAAACTATAGCCCTTTATACTAACTCTCATAAGAACATCACATTTCTCCTACAACTATCTCATTCCGTCATCATACGTGTGAAATACCATTTTTAAAATACAATTTGAAATTAATATTTATTATTTTTTAACTTTTTTTTTATGCCTGCATGTTTTAATTTGCAAGTGCAATATTCTGTTCGTCCAATGAAGGTAGTTTCGAAAGTAGGGAGAGGTACAGAAAAAAAAACATGACTGTAGAATGTCGAAGTCATATTTTGTATTTGAGTACGTTTTGTTTCATAGGCTAGGCTGCACTGATGACGGCACAATACATGCCGAAACGTTTTTTAAAAAAGTTTTATAGATATAGATACCAGTTAATATCTTGCAAGCTGGTGAGTTACAGACCATTTTGTGACGGCATGTATTAAGCGTGAAAATAATCTGGGATTTTCGAAAGTTTGCCCAGTGTCTGTGCCAATGGAAAGTCTGACCTTCTCTTAGCCCATACTCCTAAATCAGTCGAACAGTCGACACTGTTAAATTTTTCAAGCTGTTCAAATGGTTCAACATAGTGGGCCCTAAATGATGTACCCATTCCACTGTAATGAAAATTAGTTGTCACAACATTTGTTCTAAATTTGACTGGTAACTTTACAAACCACATAGCATATCCTGATTAATGCTGCAGGAACCATTTCAATGTGTTAGTCCACCGTTCGTCTGTTTTTCTGATTTTGTGTGCTAGCTTAATTAAATTGGTCGCTGACACAGATAATTTAACTCGCAAGACCCAATTCAATTTGTTTTTTAGTTTTTATACACTGATACAATATTTGGCGGATATGTTGTGGTCAAAAGTTAAATACAACGCCAAGCCATTTCTTCATAAATTCGTCGATTTAAAGTGTTAAGTGTGATACAGCTTTTTTAAAAATAAATTTTAATTAATTTTTAATTTATCTTAAATTATTTAACCAAAGGAACTTTTGAAAAAGACAATATATTGTCCTATAAACGAATTACACTTCAATAAGGCGTTAACCCCCAACCAATCTAACAAACCAAGACTGAAATAGCCAGCAATACAGGGTAATATTCAACGTAACTTTGCCGTTATATGTAATTTATTCTTGTTTTATCTTTACTTAGTAATCATTAGAGGTTAAAAGGAGACTTTTTGAAAATCGATAACCTGAATATAACATTAAACGTTAATGTAATCGTGGCGAAAACTGATTTTGATTTCGGGGAGAAAACTCTGTCCGTCTTAAATTCAGACTACCCAAAGTATTGTCCCATCACTTAATATTTACTTTGTTTTCTTTATTGCTTTTTTTTAAAACCTCATTTAACACCTCATATAAAATTTATCATCTAACCGCAGTAATGTCATTATATATAATAATTGGTAATCATTTTTTATTCTTGTTAATTATATGTTTTAAGACTTACTAGAATTCTTAAATAATATTTATTGATTTTCAATAATTTTTCCTGGTTTAGAGTAATTATTAATAATGGTTAATCATTTTCAATAATGTTTCATGATTTGAAATCAAATTGAATGATTTTCAATATTTTTATGGTTTAGAGTAATTTTTAATAATGGTTCATCATTTTCATTCATTTTTAATGATTGTCAATAAATTATAAATCATTGTCTGTGAATAATGATCCTTTATAATGATTCAGCGAGTTTAATCCTTTTCTGATGATTTTATTAGGTGATTTTATTCTTTTTTTGACGTTTCTGTTTTATTTAATAACTTTTACTTATTTGAAATTATTTTTAAATGCTTTTAATAGTTTGCAATTCGTATTTATTCATCGTCAATCATTTTAAATCAATTGTAAGGATTTCTAATAATTTGTATTGATATGTAATGATTTATAATGATAGCTTGTCATTTTCACAATTTTTTTTTCGATGATTTTCAATCATGTTTTTATCAGTTATAGCCATTTTCAATAATTTGTCACTATCATTATTTGTAATCAATATTTATTACTGCTTATCATGTTTTAACACTTTGTAATATTGTTTATTAGTGTCTTTTCTTTTTTAACATTAATTTCTAATTACGATTAAGCATTTTTAGTAATTCTTAATGATTTGAAATAAAGTTGAATGATTTTGAATACATTTTTAATCATGTAAAGAATAATCAGTTATAATGACTTCAGGGTCTTTAAGCCTTTATCAATGATATAAAGTCAGTTGCACTTATTTTAAATAATTTTTCTACGGAATGTTATTAATTTGTAATTATTGCTTAGCACTTATAATTATTGTGAAACACTTTTGCGGCTTTTAAAATAATTTGTAGTGCAGTTCGATAATATTTAATGATTTAAAAATAAAGGATAATCCTATTTGATTGTAAAATGTGTCTATACTCTTTATTATCTGCCCTTAATAGGGCCTACTGGTACCAGTAAGGATTTAGCTAGATACCAGTTAATATCTAGCAAGCAGGTGACTTACAAGCAACTTTGTGACGGCGTGTTATCAGCATGCAAATAATCTGGGTTCTTCCAAATTTGTCCTAGCCTGTGTGCCAAGCGATAGTCTGGCCTTGTCTTGGGTCACGCCTCTAAATCAGTCCAACAGTCGACACTCAATTTTTCAAGTGGTTCAAATGGTTCACCACGGTGGGCTGTAAATGATGTACCCACTCCACTCTAATGACAATTAAATGTCATAAGATTTATTGTACTTTGTACTTATATTGGACCAACAGGCCGATGCCTAATTGATTATATATTAGCAAAAGAAACAGATTTCAGTTGTGTAAGCGATTTTAAAGTGGACAATCTCTCTGAATTTTCTCCACATCGATCCCTGTGTTTTAATACTGTTTTACAGTCAGTACACCTTTCCAAACAAAATGGCCGTATTAAAAAAAAAAAAGAAAAAAAAAAGCGTATATTTAATTTGACATTGAAAAGGTGCATTTATTTAGAAATGAAATCCAGTCACGCTCTGTCGATCTTTAGCAATGCGTGGACGGGAGACAAATCTGTAAATACGACTGTAAATAATTTAACAAGCCTGATAAGTGAAACAGCTGTACCGTTTTTCCAAATCAAAAGAACTATGCGGCTCAACAAAGGTAACTTTCGTTTTTCTGACAAGACAAGTAACGAATGGTTTAATAAAGAATATAAGGATGCAAAAGAACGATATACGAACGCATTAAAGACCTTTAATAAAAGTCACACCGATAGAGATCAAGTCCTAATGTATCAATGTAAATCGGTATATAGAACTATATGTAAAACAACTAAAATGCGTTTAAACGCAAGCCAATTAATTTAAAATCAAAAAGACCTAAAGAGTTTTGGAAAAAATTTCAGTCTTAAAATAATATGTGCTCTTAGTCAATCAATTCAACCAGATGAATTTCCTCAGTATTTCAAGACATTGCACCCTTAGTTTAAAAGTCTGTATATACACATAACCACCTCTGAAGGCGAATCAACTGAACCATGGTATGAAGAACTTGACCAAAGTGTATCAGTCGAAGACGCTCGACTGGCTATTAAAAAAATAAATTCAAACAAATCTCATGTCTGTGACTATATTTTTAAAAATATAAAGTTTATATTTTAGCACCAATCATAATATTGTTATTTAATACTATTTTTAAAAGCAACAGCTTTCGGATACATGGACAGAGTGTTTTATTTTACCACTTTACAAGAAAGGTAATAGAGATTACCCCTCTAATTATAGAGGAATCACATTGATCAGCTGTTTTTCTACATTATTCAGCATGTTAAACAACAGATTAGTGAAATGGTCTAAGGAGTACGATAAAATTTCTGATTCACAATTTGGATATAAGGAAGGTGTTGGCACCATAGATGCCATATTTGTACTGAACGGGTTGCTTTCAACTTATTTGTCCGAAAAAATGTGTGAACTGTAGATTCATTGATTTTGAAAAAGCATTCGATTATATTGACAGAAAGGCTTTATGGTATAAGTTACTTAAACACGGGATTAATTGTCAAATGTAATCTGTTATTAAATCTAGATATAACCGAGTGAAATCTTGAAAACCTAAATACATTTTGTTATTTGGGCTTAGTTTTACCTCAAATTGTAATTTTTCAAAACCTGAGATAAGTTAGCTGACAAAAGAAACGAAGACATCAGGCATTTTAAGTTTTAACTTAAGAGAATATGAAATAGACACAAAAAAATCGCCAGTCAGTTGCTCTACGCATGTTGGCCCAATCCTTCGTTGTGCTTGGGAGGTCTTGGGCTTCCACTCTGGTCCAGCAGTGGAAAAAGTACAAGTAAAATTTTGTAAACATCCGTGATTGTTATATTTAAACATTTCTTCCAACTGTTAAAACACAGAGTTAAAGATTGTTTTTTCCAAAACTGGCATAGAATATTAGACTCACCCAAACTGAATATCTAGAAATATTTAAATGACGATTTCTCATAAAGAATGTCCCAAGTAGAATTGCCCTATGTCGAACATCATCACATAGGCTAAAAATATAAACTGGCCGTCATGGTCCACAAAAGGTCGAACGAATGCATATGTTATGTTATTATTGCACTTTAAATGTTAAAGAGGATAAATTCTTTTTTTGGTAATCTGTCCTGTTTATGATGATCTCAGAAAACTGTACGTACAGTACCTAAATATTATTGGAGAAACCCAAGTGTTTACAAACTTATACAATTACTGTCAATGCTTTTAAAAAACTACTCTTTGTCGGACAGGTAAATATATCAGACTTGCAATGTCGAGACGTAACTAACGATAATCATATCGGTGTCATGCATAATGACAACTTATTGTAATCACATTATTTTCTTGATGTATGTAAATGTGTTCATCGGCTCTTTGTAACCAAAATGCGAGAAGCATAAATTATGCTTAATCAAATAAAGTGAAATTTATTAATTTATTCTAAATTTGACTGATCACGAATCGTCCTCTGATTAATACAGCAGAAGCCATTTCAATCTGCAAGTCCACCGTTCGTCTCTTTTTATGATTTTGTGTTTATATCTTAATTGAATTGGTCGTTGATACAGATGATTTAAGTCGAAAACCAATTCCAGTAGTATTACATTTTGTATACACTGATAAAATATTTGGCGGATATGTTTTGGGCAAAAACTCAATTCTAATTAACGTTTAAGTGTCTTGTTAATTTAGGCGCCTGACTCAAGACAACACCAAGCTATCTAGCGCAATTGCAAATTTTTCAGGACTAAGTTAATAAACACATAACTGTGGACATGTAGAATCTAGAAAGTTCATAAAAACATGTTTGTCCACACTGCTCTTTCAACCTTCGCTGAAATCAACTGTATCATTCTGATTTTGTCGATTTTAAAACTTTTGCAGCCAACATCGATCTGAATTGGATTAGAATGGGAATAAATATGCTGTATATGGTGGTTTGCCGCCCATAATGTTAGATTTGACGTCGCACATATCCGTTTTACCCGCTCTGCCGATGCGTCGTCGGTAAAACTCAATTTGCGACCGAAAAACCTAGCAATAACAAATACAGCATGGTTATTCCCTCAATCTAGTCAATCTTTACAATATTTTAATTCTAATTTCCTACTGTTAAATCTAAACTCTAGTGATTCTCTACAATGTTTTAAATAGTATCTTTTACCACTGAATCTAAAATGTAGCCAATCTCTATAATGTTTTATAGCTAATATCCTACTATTAAATCTAAAATCTATAGTAAATATCTAGAATGTTTTAGATCTAATATCCTACCATAATATATTGAATCTAGCCAATCTCTGATGTTTTAAATGTAATATCCTATAATTAAATCTAAAATGTAATCAATTTGTACAATACAACGCCGTCACATAAGCCGGGAACACCAATCAATCCCATCCAATATAGTCTCAAGATTTTGCTTAAAATCGAATTTGTTCTCCTCTCCTTCACGAAGCGATAAAATGTTTTGCTTACTGCATTGAATCATATAGCGTTCGAAAAAATGATTTTTGACTCCTGACGAAATCTTCGCTTAAATTTTCCGCTAACTATTTAGACCTTGTGACATCGGTGAAGTTTTTCTTTCTCTGATCTTTGATATCATGAAAGATGTTCTTTCTTCTCTCATCGGGGTAAGAGATATGACCTTGTTAATCCGTACATCATTCTTCCGAGAGAGGGTGCTTGTTTGAAAAACTCCGAAATTATTGTAAACAGTGAGATTTGGATCCGTCGTCATAATGATAATTACTTCAAAATATGAAGTGTTTAAAAAAAAAACTATGTAAAAAATTCCTGTCATTATCCAAAAATCAGTATTTCTACCATAATTACTTTAGAGAATTTATACCACTTTACTTATTTTTTTCAGTTTGTACAGAAAGGAACCAAAAAGCCGGGAAAAATTAAAGGCGAACTATTAATCAGTTCTAAATGTTGGTTTTAGTGTATCATAATTACGGGACATATATGTAAATATGTCAAATGAGATATACTGTGAGATATACCGCTTTCAGGTTCAGATTGGTTACTTTCTTTTTATTGATTGCATTCAACCAATGAAATTTAATATACATTTTAGAACTAACTGTTTAGACCTGTTTTGTTCTGTGACTTGAGTAAAGTTGCTCTTCCTCTGATATCATGAAAGATGTTCCTTATTCTCTCATCAGGGTGAGAAATATGACCTTATTAATCCGCTCATCCTTCTTCCAAGTGAGGGTGCCTGTTGATACGAACCCCACACTGTTGTGAGCTGTGAGATTTGGATCCGTTAGCTAGTGATCATTTTTTTAAAATGTGAAGTTTTCTGATTTTTTTCCTGATTTTTTACACTTGCTGCTGTTTAGATATAATTGTTTAACAAGAATTTTACCTCATATTAGAAACTATATCACATTTACACAGTATGCATCATATAATTATTTAATTAATATCTGTGCTTGTGTATCTCAGATTTCTGGCACACGAAACATGAAGGAGCTGTTGTCGCCACAGTCCAAGGAGGTTCCACGCATATTGCTTTGCTTAATGAGGATCAAGTCACCATCGTGATGTTGTTTACAGTTTCTACTGAAGGCAAGTGACATAACAAGTAACTGGAATCAGCTCAAAATACGAAAGTTAAGATTCCCTCTGTAAAAGGCCCAAAGAGATTGCTGTTTTAATTTTACTTTAACTGTAGTATCGGTGCTGAAGCTCTGCATGGAAGCCTCTAACAAATGTTTTTTGTTAAGGTAACTTAAATCATTAAATAAAAAACACATGCACACATATCTACATACACACACACATGCGCACACACATAGATTACAGACGACCATATTGGTAATAAGCTCCAGTTTATTATCAATATCTACATAAACAGAATACTTTACAATGAAATACAACCTTTACTTTACCCCTAGGTTTGCAGTTATGATTGACAGTGATACATTAAATGCAGTTTTGCTCTTATGTCCTATGTAAAATATAAAAATTCACAAGTTGAACAACAGACGTGAAAATCGCTACAAATAATAACAAAAGGAATGAATTTCGAAAGCAATGCGCTCCTCGACATTTTAGACAGGTGGAATCTGAGAACATATTACGATCGTAAAAATACCCTATGAATGTTTGCATCAACAACACTACAGCAAATATCATAAAATAAAATGCACCCACGATTTGTGTAAGGTTATGGCGTCCAAAGCGGTTTGATAGCAACGTAAACGGCAACACGTCGGCTCCAGCTACAGACACTCCAACCAGGAAGGTGATGACATAGATGCCAGTTGGGTTAAAACATGTTGGACCAACAACCATGGCGATAGCATAGCACAAATACATAAATACCAACAATACAAAGCTGGTTCTGTCGGATGGACAGGTGTCGTAAATTGGCACTACAAATATTCGTGCGAGGACCATTGTCACAGACATAAAATATACGGGAGCAAGCGGATCCGTCATACCAGCCGATTCACCAATCGTTGTCAAATTGTTTAGAAAAGTGAAAAAGGCAGAATAGAACACGACTGAGCTGCAGAACATCAAGTGAAAATAGAGAGACTTTACCATATCCTTAATACTTCCCCGTGCATCTGGTTCATCAAGCTCCAAACACCTTTCTTCAGATATGTCTGTTGAGCGGCCCTGCAATTCACTACTTGAGTTTGTATTTCTGTTGGTTTCTGCCGTCACATTGTCAGCATTTGGGTCTGCAGTTGTATTGATTGACATAGCAAATGGTGTCTTCTCCTCATCCTGGGGAATTGGACGATGTACATGTAGCGACATGCATAATGTCACAATAACGGCCCATAAAACAGCGATTGTTAAGAAAAATCCGCCAAGCTCTCCATAAAAGAATATTTCATATAATCCACAAAAGAAAATTTTACCAACACCCACTAGTCCATTGTACAATCCGATAATTTTCCCAGAGTATTTCTTGTCGAAGTTATTTACAGCAATTTGAACAATCTGCATATGAAACATGTTATTACTCCAAGCTGAAAAAAGAAAAACAATTAATTTAATTACTGTAGTGGTTGACTTATTCTGAAGCCATTCCGAACTTTTTATTTGTTACATATTCATCCTATACATATACCAATGCATAATGACGATATGCATATATATAGGTTACCCATTACAACTCGAACGTAAGATCGATTTACAAACTTGTGTACTGTAGTTTATTTATAACTTGAAGTAAATCGTTGGTTATTCTACATCTCTGTGCCAATGTGATTAAATTTAAGAACTATATTGATTACTTCTTGATTGACTTCTTGATTGTCATCAGACATGACACGAATTCGAAATTGAAACTTATGCACCGTGTCAGGAGTAGTTTTCCCACCACGAGTATCTTCCAATCGGGGACACTGTGTACTTACTTCCTAAGAAGAGAAACAGCCCGATGAGAACGGGCCATTGGGAGAAAAAATCGAGATACCGTGTTCCAACATAAATCAGCAGACAGGAGGATGACCCGAGTGTCAAATGTATTGCGTAGGTAACTTGATATCCAAACCACGACGTCAAAAATGACTGCAAGAAACAAAACCCTATTCCGGCTACACTAAACGAGGCAATCATTTCAACTGAAAAGACAAAACAAGGGTTTAAGAGCAACTCAGAGGCTAAATATACCATTAAAAGAAGTTCATCTGCAACAAAAGTTGGATTTGTTTGTTTGTGTGTTTGTTTGATTGGTGTTTAACGTCGTACTCAAGGGTATTTCACTTATATGAGGACGGACACAAATACAGGACATCACAAACAAATCTGCTTCCCGTTACCCTTTAGCTCTGCGAACACCAGGGTAACAGAAAAAAACATCTTTTTCGCCTCTTACGATCGACCGAGGAAGCCGAGGAAGTATTCTGCAGGGCCATGGCCCACCCGCGCCCCCACGAGTTAATGGTAGTGTTCCTAATAATAAATCGCAATCAGAGAAATTTACTCTCGTTGCTAGAGGTAGAACCCAATCCCGTCCTCTCCGTGATGCTCGATCCTCCCCCATGTGGAGCAGTTTCTGTCCCGTCCTAGTGATATTGTAATGTATGTGAAGTCCAAATCTGGTGTGGAAGTGAACTGTGAACAGCTTGTGACCAAGTATGACAAGTATGCCTCATTCCTTTTTTTTCAGTGGGCGTATTCTAAATCTCCTCCGAACTCTGAATATTGGCCCGATGATGTCCTGGTTAGGAAATATTACAGACGGAGGAATTATAATAATAAGAACAGCAATAACAATAACAGTGGTAGTCATCAACCATATCGTGCGTATGGCGATAATTCTGATTCCCGTGCAGGCACCTGGGACTCTGGTGACTGAGCTGTGTGCATTCCTCTGGTTTGATAATGATTACCGTGATTACTGAACACGTGATTTGTTTGTGTTGTCTTTTTGTTTGTTATCTCTCACTTATCAACATTATGTCTGTACGTATTACCTCTCTTAACTGTAGGTCTATTATGACCTCGATCCGAGAAATTAAGAATCTGTGTGACACTAGTGACATATGCTTTTTGTAGGAAACTTGTTTGAGAAAACCTAAATTGTATTCATGGTGAGTTCTATGGGCGTGGCATCTCATCTATTGCTGATTCTGTTTTCACCTTAGGTCGTCACTATGGTGGTATTGTAATTTTATGGAGGAAATGTTTAGGGGATTGTGGCAGTATTGTAGATTTTGATGATAATATGATTTTTGGTATATGAGTTGTTAATGGACGTTCAAAACTATTGATTATTAACGTGTATATGCGCAGTTATAAACCAGACAATACGGAATTGTTTCTTGACTTTCTGGCTAAAATCAAGGCTATCATTGATACTTCTGATATACCTAATGTTTTGATTGAAGGCGACTGGAACGCAGATCCTAATGTAGCTTTTGGTAAAGAATTTATTCAAATTCTGTGATAATACTGATCTTATTGTTTGTGACATTGATAGGCTGCCGGTGTCATGGTTTACGTATGTGATTCCCATTCTAGCACAGCATCACTGTGTGAGTACCAAACTTGCAGTAATTCTATTCAATCAGCTGACATTTTATACGATTATATATCATTGGATCATCGCCCATTATGTTGCAGGTTAGCTTGGGATAATTTGCCATGTTTGGATAATGCTATAAATCTAACATTTCCTTCAATAGCACGGACTGGTCTAACCTATCCGATAATGATATTAATCTCTATACAACGGCTACCGATTATCATTTAAATAATTTTGTTGTACCTACGGATGCACTGTTGTGTTCAGTAATTGGTTGTACATGTCACTCTGATACCCTTAGTAAATATTATAATAGTATTGTATCTGCACTTTTATTGGCGGGCAATGAAACTGTCTAAAACTTAATCTAAAAAGAGTTGTACTGTCCCAGGCTGGAATGACTATGTGTGTGACCTCCATGCGCATGCGCGTGTTGCTTTTTTAGTTTGGAAAGAGAATGGTAGTCCTAGAAGTGGCCCTATTTGTGAATATATGGAACGCACTAGGCGGCAATTTAAATATTCACTCAGAGCTTGTAAAAACAACGAAGCGTCCATTTGTGCCGATAAAATGGCTGACGCTCCAACTAATTACAGTCCTGATGACTTGTGGAAGGAAGTTAAAATTACAAATACTAAATCTATGTCCTTGCCATGCAAGATAGATGACGCTATGGATGAAACTGATATTGCTGACCTATGGTGTGATTAGTATAAATCGCTCCTTAATACTGTTGATAATAACAATAGCATGTCTGAAGTCATGACCAGTTTTTCTCTACCAGGTGACGAGGTTCCGTTTATTACCACAGGAACCGATATCCATGAAATTATCACAGATCTAAAAAGAGGCAAATCAGCTGGTCCCGATGGACTATTTGCTGAACATCTGTTAAATTCGTCTCCTGTTCTATTTTATCATCTGTCTATGTGTATAAACGCATTTTTCCGACATGCTTACCTCCCCGAAGAGCTTACTCATGTGGTTGAATGTCCTGTTGTAAAAAATAAATCTTGTGACATTACCTTTCTGACAACTACCGTCTTATTGCTATAGCGACTGTAATTTCCAAAATTGTTGAAATTGCTATACTTCGTAAATGTGAACGAGCTTTATATTCTAGTGATCTTCAGTTTGGCTTTAAGAAGGGTAGATCAACTGACCAGTGTATTTTTGTACTTAAAGAGATTGTCAATTTCTACTGTACTCACAGAAGTTTTGTCTTCGTGTGCATTCTTGACGCTAGCAAGGCATTTTACAGAGTCAATGATTGGACTCGAGAAGCTTATTGGTCGAAATGTACCTTTACACATTGTTAAATATTCTTTTTGTCTTGCACCTTTAGCGCGTCTAATGGAGTCAGACAGGGTGTAATCTTATCTCCATCCCTGTTTAATATTTATATACATGAATTGGATGTCTCCCTTACCGAAACAGGTGTTGGTTGTAATGTTGCTGGCTCGTTTATTAATCATCTTATTTATGCTGATGATCTTTGTCTGTTGTGCCCTTCTGCCAGAGGGGTCCAAAACTTGCTACATTCCTGCGAGTCATATTCAAAATCTCACGATATTATTTTAAATGCAAAGAAAACTGTATGTCTATTAGTTACCTCTAAGAGTTATAAGAACCTTAAACCACCATGTTTGTTCTTGGGGGGTAATTCATTAATTTATGTCAAGTCTTATTCACATAATTGTTCACGATCTATCTGATGATATGGACAATGTATGTCAGAAACGTAAACTTTGCATAGTGCCAACATATTGTGAAAAAGGGTCTGCTTCGCTCTCATTGTTTTAACGTTTATTGTTGTCATTTGCGGTGTACTTATCGTAGAAAATCTATTAATTGTCATTATTGTAAATTTATTATTGTAAATCTACACCAAACTTTGTATATGGACTAATAAGTCTGAAATAAAACATTATTATTATTATTATTATTATTATTATTATACTAGTAGTCACTCATCCGGAGTAAATTGCAGGCTGCTTCTTCATGGGAAACTGTTGCGTTTGCTTAATACTTTATACTCTGACAGTTCCGATTTATTGTCCTGTGGCGTCAACCGTACATCTTTCCCAGAACACTTATGCGTATGCAATAATAAAAATGTACCCTTTTACATTCCGTGATTCAATATTATAATACACGGTTGTGTGCTTATGAAACGATAAGGAGAGATGATATCGTAAAGCGTTATATAATTACGTTTATTTACCTTTCTCTAAAAACGTTTTTGGTTTGCCCCGGGTAATATAAATCAAAGACATGAATAAACATATAGAGTTGATTTCCATTTTGATTCATCTAATTACCTTCTGAACGGTGAATCATGATTTAAAATTAACTACATCATAGATGCGAATACGTATCTTTTATAGACTATATAGTATAAAGAGATACGAGGTGCAGCTGTACCAAAACATGTGGAAATAAGATCTGCCTCTGAATACTAACTAACATTGAAACTGCATGACCTTATTACCGCGGAAGACATTTTTAAGCGAGTGTGATACTGCTGAGAAATGAGTGATTTTGACATAAAAAAATGGACATAAGTGGTCATTTGATGTGTCGGTCTAATCCAAAAGTGTTCAAGCAAGAAAACGAGATGGGTTAAGTCAGGGTAAGGCCATGCGATGTTTATATTTTATAAAATAAAGTGTCGAACCATGGGAACGTTCTGCTATTTCTAAACGTTAGGATGCTTCATGTAGCAAAAATAACTACTTCATTGCATGAACACCTTGGATTATCTAGAAGTCGACATGTCTTACACACGGTTTCTGTAATTGTGTTACTGTATTAATTGGATATCAATTGTCATAGAACGAATATGCCCTATGTATGTTGCAGGAAAGATGGATAAGAACTATTGTATATATATGGGGTTTATTAGCGAAGACCTGTCTTCTCAAATCAGGCCTTTCGGTCTCAGACTAGAGAGAACACAGCGTCCTCAAAGTCCCCAGTGAATCGGTGCGTACAGTCCCCACAGACTCCAACAAACAGCAATTAAGAGAGAATCAGAATAAATGACAAAAAATAAAGACAGTTAAAACGTATACAATGTTAAATTCTGAACATATTTACATTTTTATCAACAACGGGTTTGTTATTCACATTAAACCTAAATCTTAGATGAAATTCATCTCCCTTTCTAAACAACAATATCACTTGGATATTTTTTTAAAATAAGAATGAGTTTTGTAGGTTAGGAAAGGATTTGTATAATTCTCTGAACCATGTAAATGTAAATAACTTCTTCATGTTAGATCTTTGAAAGGATGCCGCCATTTAACGAAATGAGTCACGGCATCTCAGTCATGTAAAACAAAACGTGAATTTTTTGTACTGTTAAGGAGCTATTAATAAACTTAACTCTAAAACAAACACTAACCCTAACCCTTACAATAACCCTAAACATAAACTAACCCTTAATCAAACCCTAACAATAACCCTTAACATAACATTTAAAATGACACCATTACTTACATAATGAACGAGTAATGGTTGTTTTGGTTTGAAATACCTCCATCTTCGTCCTCGCCTTACAACAGGTTAACATTGTTCATGTCAATTATTTTTGAGATTATTGATTGTACCAATATAAAAGATACACAGACTTGCCGAATGTTTTAAAAAAACTCTTTTGTTCATCCTTGAAAAACTACCTCACACATAGATAGCATGGTGTCAACATGGCAAATGCTTGTATGTGAAGTTGCTAACTAGTCCCGGACCGCGGGCGTGGCTTATTGGTAGCGTGCACGCTTCATAAACAGAGCCTGCTTCGATGTACCGTTCACGGGATCGAGTCCTTCTGTCGACCATCAGCTATATGAGCGAGTCACATGTTGTGGCTCAGGCAATCGCGGGGGTGGGTTTTACAAGGTTTCCTCACTGTTTTCCCCTATAATAAGGCTAGGTGCAGTGTGAAGTGGACAATCCGTTGTCATATAAGTGAAATACCCTTGAGTACGAAGTTAAACCCCAATCAAACAAGCAAATAAGCTAACTAGTCCCTAATCGTATCATCCCTGATCTGGGTTTTTTGCAAACTGCTTATTGCCCTGATGCTCTCAGAGCTAAAGGGAAACAGAAAGTCGATCTGTTTGTGGTGTCTGTGTTGCGTCATGTTATTGTCTCGTCCTGTCTTTGTTTGTAGCCAGTGGTGTCGAGGGCGGTTTCCTTCACCCATTGGGCTGGCACGTCGTCATATAAGTGAAATACCCTTGAGTACGAGGTTAAACCCCAATCAAACAAACAAAACAAATATTCATGGGAAACTGCCACCATTTAGTTAATATTTTGGAAATAATTGTTTTTTTTTCTATAACAGCAACCGCACAGGTTTCATAGAGCAGTTATGCGTATCAAATAATAAAAATGCACTATTTTTATTGCGCTTATCAAAATTGAATAGCCATAAGGTTCAGTGTGTTAAGAGACCCGAAACATATAGGTCGCACGCAATAATACCATTGACCTGTGTATATATTTTCGCACGGTTTTTGTCTTACGAAAAAATCTGTTTTACAGAAATAAAGACAAGAGACTGTCGTATAGAGCTATATAATGAAGTTGGTTTAACATTCTTTTCTATGGCCTGATTTTTCTTAGGTTATATGACTAACTTAAGAAATAAATATTCATATACAATTGATTAACATAATCACTAGGTCCTACATCAAAATATAAACAGTTTCCAATATGAACTTCGGGAGGGAACAATTATCGTTTATTTTGTAAACCATGTATATCTGTGGTGCAGTTAATAATTCTGGGGGTCCAGGAAGACCTTACAGACACTGATTGTCATTCTGGAAATATCTATTGATTCGAGGTAAATACGTCTCTCAATGTCCATTTTGACAAAAGAAAGAAATCTAAGCACTCTAACCATCTAAGATTTGTTATAGCCAAAACAACTCGCTATATCGGCGACCAGGATTGGATATTGTCCTCAAGGCATGGAAAAAGCTGTGATTATACAACTTTCCGAACGCATTAAAGTGTCACGCATTTAAACGTAACGAAGCCGATAATCCAATGAACATTTAAACTATTTTTTCCGCACAACAATGATGCGCTCAATAATGCAAACCTGGCTTGTATTAAATTCTGTGACTGTAAATAAAATAAGTAATTAACTTAAGTCTACACTGTTTTTATAAACCATTGTCTGTTTTGTTATAGAGCACAACATTTTGATATATATGCCTGTACTGTCATCAGGTGTAAATTGACTAAAGAGAAGAAAGGTTGGGAGATATATACCAGAATAAAGAATTAACATAAATAAGGTCAAATGTTTTAGTGCATACTGTGGACCATAACCATATATAAGATTACTAACATACATACATGTATGTATGTATGTATGTATGTATGTATGTATGTATGTATGTATGTATGTATGTATGTATGTATGTATGTATG
>JARFOD010094035.1:0-17400 GCA_031763545.1 Mopalia muscosa | reverse complement strand
GATTCAGAATATATATACATGTGTTGCAAAATTCACAGTAGTTTAGAAGTAAAACGGCAAAACGTAAAAACACTCTGATGGGGGGTTAGGGTATCCTTAAAGAGAATGAGTTACAACCTGTCTGATAAACAGAGGGAAGTTTCGCCTCAACCAGTAGGTAATTTAGATTTTTGTTTTTCTTGTTTGCTATAATGGGTTTTTGTGAGAAAGGAGTAGACATTTTAGGTACAAGATTTTTATATTCCTGTAAACGGAGAGTAGCAAACTGGGTGCTTGGCTGGTCATATTGGAAAACATATAGAATGAATTATCTTTTTTTAGACCCTTTACCTTGTTCCCAATTGAAACCCTGTGGATAAAGGGTTTGAAGTTTAAATCCAATAAGCCTCTCTTTCTAAGTGTTTCTGCTTGGTTTGTTTTTCAGTGGGAAGAATGTGTGTTTATTCGGCATGGTTTCAAAGTGATATTTAACCGAAAGATCAGAGAGCAATATATTGTTGGATATGAGGTTGGATCTAATGGAGTTCAAATGATTGTTGGCTCTAAGCCGAATGGGATTTTTGGTTTCACCAACATATTGTTTCAAACACTTCTATAAGGTATGCCACATTTTCTGAATCACAATTCAAACTGTTTGTCAAATAATAACATGTCTTGTTTGTTGCCGAGGGCCTTATCTGCTATGTAATCATCTAGTTTTCATATCGCCTTCATGCATTTTGAGGACCTTCAATATATTGCGTTGAGTCCATATGACCAAAATACATTTTCAAGCGAGTGTGGTACTCCTGAGAAATTATGGATTTTGATATGAAAATTGATGTCGAGTGCCTGTTTTAAGGGTCCGTCTTACCAAAAAAGTGTCTAAGTAAGAAAACGAGAGGGTTTATGCCAGGGTAAGGCCATGTCATGCAATTTTTATATATCGAGGGTAGAGTTCCGAATCATGGTATCCGACATCGAATCATGGTATCGTTCTGCTATTTCAAAAGGTAACTTTGGTAAGGGAGCTTAGGGTAGCAGAGCTAAGTGACTATTGCACTATACTTGTGACGAAGTTAAATATGCCTATATATGGTTGGGTTAAAGTGGTTTAAGAAAAAAAGGATTTCGCTGTTATCAATTGTTTAAAATTAGTTCGGTTGTGGTCAGAAGGACAAAGCAATTGAAACCCATCAGGATGTTCCCAAACAGAAGGATGTTCTTTAAATGATATCTGGATAGATCAGTATTTTTATATTGTTGTGCCACTTTCGGTACTATTCCGGTACACGGGCGCCATAAAAGTTAAATGAAATTAGCACATGCAGCAATAGCCTGCAATTAATCTATTCTGACTTTATTGGAGAGAAAGACAATTTTGTTTGCCTTTACCAGGAATCCAACTCTGACAGCGATGTAGTATACGTTTATATAGGCAATATATATATATATATTGTGACAGTGCAGTTGCCAACTTCATGCATTATAGCATGTCCGGCATGCACAAAAACGAATTCATAGTTCTGGGTTAGGGTTAATACAAAGTCCTTCTTGATTTCTTCTACCAATTTCACACCATGATACCGAAAAAGTCCTTATTGCTTGTTGAAAATTATCCCCTTCACAGATATTTATAATTTTGATCACAGTGGACAGGGCTTCCGTTGTGCTCAGGAGCATATGATGGGTATGTTTCAAGCTTGCCAGATTGGTTTAACTCAGTAGGCTACTATATTAATATTAAATTTCCTAGCATTATACAACATTTTACATTCTATGGTTTGTTAGTGTGGAGTTTTACTTCACCGTCATGATATATGTGAAATATCAATAACCAGGACTTATAACACTACATGTAATCCAATGTACACACAATCAGACCAACTTCCCTGTTATTCTACATTCAAACGTCAGACCTTAATAAAATCAGACTGAAATAGTTTACCAGTGTTCGAAAGTTGCACTATAGGCAATGTGTTGAGATTTGTTTGTTTGATTGATTGATTGTTTTTTTTCCCATCATGTAAGATATAAGAGAATTTTGAGTTCTGAGTTAGGGTCAATACTAAACCTAACCCTAAAACTGGCATTCATCTCATATCCTACATGACAGTCTCACCGTTTTATGCAACTAAAGGTTTTGTCACTCCTATAGGACTGCATGCCAGCCCAGCAAATGAAGGAAATCGCATTAGACACCACTTGTACACCGTATAATAAAATTCTTTACGAAGTTATGGAAAAAATTCTATGTTGCCTTTCATGTGGATTGAATTGCGATGGAAAACCAGAAAGATGGATTTGATCCTGTGAACGGTAAATCAGAGTAGGATAAGTAAGCGCACACACTACCCATGCACTAAACCTCGGCCGCAGACGCTATGATATGAAACTTAAATTAATATGTGAAACAGTGAAGGAAACTTCTTCAGTGTCACTGGCAATAAGAGATGACAGGAGTGGAAAATCAGAAAATGTGAAACAGACACGAGGACAGAAAAACTTCACTTTGCACCTGATCTACAAAAACACCAGTGCATCAAGGAAGCTCATTTCTTTCTGTTTGTGTAAAAATGTCAAAGTTTCAAATTTGAGCCTATGCACCATAACATACCACTATATGGCTTGCTCACAAGATCAGGTAGGTTTAATTTCATAATCAGGCAAAGAGACTTTTAGCGACCTGACAAAATACAATTTAAAGTTGACCTCTAAAAGATAATACCTCTAGTTTAACTGCTTTCTTGGTTAGTTTGTGTGTTTGACTTATTGTGGTTTTAGGCTATATCATAGCAAAGTATTTTTAATTCACAGTGGATGAGCCTTTTTTTTTTGTTTTTGTTAGCTTGGTGTCTAACATCATACCTGATAACAGCTCGTCCACTTTTTACTCAGCCTTAATGGGGAAACACAGATGAAATCTTATGAAAAAAAACACACGCTTACACAATTTGAACTTTGCACATTGGACACCTCATATAGCCGAGGTTGACTAAAGCCAAACAACTGAACCATAGAGCTATGATGGCTGAGAGCAAAATATTACTACGATAGTCTTGCTCCCCTCATACTGGATGATTTGCTCTTAAGACAATCCCGGCACAACATTTAAATGTCACTAAGAGGGTCAATTGTGTTTTGTTTGTTTCTATGTTTGATTGGTGTTTAACGTCATACTCAAGGGAATTTCACTTATATGATGACGGATTGTCAACTTCACCGAGAGGAAACCTTGTAAAAACCAGAGCGGCCAGAGCCGCAACATGTGACTCACTCATATACCTGATGGTCCGATGAACGGTAAATTGAAGCAGGTTCAAGTTAGGAACGCACTTGCTACCACTAAACCACGCCCGCTAGCCTGAGGGTCCATTGTGACAGGATTTACTACAACAATGGTTTGAATTGATGCACCCTCTTATAACCATCCCTGGTCACAAAGTTGATTTCTTTGTTTGATTGGGGTTTAAAGTCATGGTTAAGATCATTCCACTCACATGACAGCGTGCCAACCCAATGGGTGAAAGAAAACACCCTCCACTTCACTGGGAACAAAGACAGGGGCAAATACAGAATATAATACAAAGACATCACAAACAGATCAGCTTCATGTTGCCCATTCACTCGGAGAGCACCTCGGCAACAGGAAGCTCTCTCCCCACCGGAAATTATCTTCTGCATGATGTCAAACCTCAAGCAAGCAAATATAAGGACTTAATTGAAATTTATAAAAACAGATAAAACAAACCGTTCAGAAATGACACAGAAATATGTATTTTGACATGTGAAATGTCATACATTAATGATAATGTATATATGGAAATAGATATCATTTAAAATGAAAGTTCTCTGTCAATTTCTAGACAAAAGATGATTGCTGATATAGATAATCTAATTTCATCACAGTGTTTATTTCAGAATCTCCATATTTCTCAAAGAATTCGTTTGCTGATATTTGAAAATCCCACACCAACACAAGTCAATAACAATTTATCTCCCCCTGTTTCAAGGCTCTCTTCCTCTTCAGTCTTCGTCACTGGATCGATTTTAAACATCACCTGGACAAAATCTTGTATGTGACGTAAATACTGTATTCTGAAATATAAAATGAAAAACTTGAAATATTAACAAACTAGAATAAAAACAGTATGAAATTTTCTGATTGATTGGTCTTTAATACAGACTCAAGGGTATTTCATTTATTCAGCAGATAAAGTTTTCCAACAAAAATTGACACTACCTGTAGCACAACCATAAATGAGAATTGTTTCGATATTGTTGAAAAATCCTGATGATGGCAAAATAATGTGCTGAAATATTGAGAAAGAAAATGAGTTTGATTTTTTTCGGGGTGACACTACTTGCGTATTATATGAAAAATTTATCTTCCTTAATTGCTAAGTAAAAGCAGCATTGTCGCTCTCCCTTTAAAAAGAGTCTAAACGGTAAGGTTTTATTTTTTACTTCTGTAGAACAAATTTTATTTAGATTTTTTGAAACTTGGCCAGGGGTTGTTTGTTTGTTTGTTTGTTTGTTTGTTTGTTTGCTGGTTCAATTCAATTGGTGAAGGAAACTATCCTCGACACTACTGGTAACAAACACATGATAAGACAATCACAGGACACAGCTTAGAGACAACACAAATCTTAACGGTGTTGACATCAGAGGACAGCCTACAACGCTTTCCTTTTCACAAAATGTTAAACATTTCCATCATGTTGTAATGTTAATTTTCCTCCAGTGCTAAGTAAAGACAGAATTTGTACTCTTCTAACAAACTGCCCTATGCCAGAAAGCTCATAATGTTGGAAAGTGAATTTTCCTAGGGTGTTGAATCAAGACAAGAATTGCTACTATACATAAGAATTACCCTAAGCCAGACGAACACACTTCTCCTGGAAAGACCAACCTAATTATCTGTCAATAATGTGCAATAGAGGTTATAAAAACAGAGGTTAGTACATACGTGTATGGAGTGAGAGGGCCTGTTTGGAGTTTAGACACATCTTGTTGACCAAGAACCATCAATAAGACAGACATACTCTGACTGGTAGAATCAACACAACCACCCTAGAAAGAAATCAAAACACGACAATTGGTGAATCATTAAAGTAAATATTACATTTATTTGTTTCAGTTTGGATAAATGTCATAATATCAGCCCGATTGTTGAAAAAAAAATGCCTTGGCACACTCATAACGTAGACAAGAAAGGACACCTCTAAGACGGACACATTTCTAAAAATGGTCAAAAGGACAGGCAGAAATTCTGAATTATAACATGGGAAAAGATAGCTAAATTTAAAATTTGAACAGGCAAGCATCAGAAATTCAGAATTTAAAAAAAAAAACACCATACATTTGCTTGTTTAGATGATATTATACTTTCATAGCTAGCAAAAAGTTAACAATTATTCATAAAGAAAATTTAATTTGATTTACACCCTACCTTATATATTTCCTGCAGTAATAACTGTGCAGTTTTTCTCCCTAAATCTTCTGGAACTGTAACGCCTGCCTCTGAGCCTTTAGGATTTGATACAGACTCAGCACATAAGAAAACACCATTTGTTGTTTCTGCAACTAATGTCAATCCAAATCCTGGACTTCTGAAACCGAAAACAAATTAATTATGAATAATTATTATTTTCTTCCATGTTACAGAAAAAAGGTGAGAACAAATTGCAGACTTTATTTACATTATAAACCAGATGGAAATTATCCTAAAACAAGTGTAGTCTATAATTTCTTAAAATATATTGTCTCTGAAATTACTTTTTTCTTGTCTTACTTCTCTTTCAAGATTATCATACAATACCCCCAAAACTGTAGTCTATAATTTCTTAAAATATTCTGTCCCTGAAATTACTTTTTTCCTGTCTTACTTATCTTTCAAGATTATCATACAATACCCAATGATCAGAATAACTCTGATATTATCAAGAAAAAGAGGCAGCCAATAGCAATAATTAGCCCCATCAACACCAAACAACAACAGCAATGAGTTTGCTCAATGCTACATATGGCCAAAAAATGTAAACTTAAGATATGAAGCATTTATATAATGTGGGAAAGTTAATTTTCCTCCAGTGCTGAGTAAAGACAGCGTTGCTACTCTTCAAACAAACTGCCCTTAGCCTGAGGGCCTTCCATGAGTAGGATGCCCAAGCTTACTCTTAAAATCTACTTTAAATATTGCCTTACTTTCCGGATTGGCTCCCTTTATGATGATCTGTGTAGATGTATATATCTGGTAGACATTTGTTTAAGATGCTCCGTGTTGAATCTACAATACGATTGGCTACAGCTGGTGACACACGGACAGCCCACCTGGTAGAGGTCAAGGTTATTTAATAAGCAATTTATAGCAGTTATGACCTTTGAAAAAGAGAATAAATAGACTTTTTATCCGTTTGATTAGTATTAATGGCATACTCAGTGGTGTTTCACATATGATGGATTACCCATTTCAAACCGTTTCTTGCTTAAATATGGTGTAAAAACTGGGGGGGAAACCTTGTAAAAACCATCCCCACCATGCATGGAGCCAAACTGTATGACTCACTCATTTGATGGTCTACAGCAATCTCTTACCCATAGCTAGTGAATAAAAAAGAAGTTATCTGCTGTTTTCAGTTAAGGCCTAAAAAAAATGTTCGTTCCTCTAAGGGCTTGAAAAAAATTAGGCTAGACAGGCAGGATTTTTTAAAATTTTGTCGGTTTTTTTAGTTTTTTTGTTTCGACGTTGTACAGAACAGTAGATGTTATTAATTCTATAAGTCCCAGTAATCCATTTAACAGATTTCATAGTTATATTATTAAAATTCACAATTTTGAACCAAAATGTTACAAAAGTTTGAGGTTACTTAAAATGAAACATTGATTAATAGGCATTGAATGCCATGCTCTAGGGTATTTCAGTAAAATGACACACATTGTACTCAAAGTAAATGACAGCACTAACACAACCAGAAAAAATGTATTTGTTTGTTTGTTTGATAGGGGTCTTTACATCATACTTAAAAGTATTTCACTTATATGACCACAGATTTTCCACTTTACCCCCTTTCTTGTCAAATTATTGTGGAAGACAAGAAATAACCCTGTAAAAACCACCCCTGGGATGGGCAGAGCAATATTATCGACTCATTCATATACCTGATGATCAACAGACGAACTCTCATGAATGGTACATCCAAGAAGTAGGATTAGTAAGCATACACACTAACCTTTTAGCCCCGTGCAATATTTAAATATGTAATCTAAAACTTTCTCCACCCGAAAAGTGTATATAGCATTTCATTCATATCGTTGTAGGGCTGTATTTTTTTCAAAGAGTAAGGGGTTAGGGGGGAGTGTTTCATAGTCATGCACAAGGATACGCTACACCTCGTATACGCTTGATTTTTCCAGGATCTGTGAGTTGTAAAGGACGTAACTTCTGACGAGATGGACAGGTGAAAACAACTTCTCCTCCTCCATCAGGTGCAGCCCCTCGTCTTGTCACCTGTAACAAGAGATTAGTTTGATTTGCATAGATTGATTATTTGATGTTTTACAGGTAATTTACATACACTCGCTGATGTATTCCGACAGAAATTTATACAAACACAACCATTCAATAAGTCTGTTTGATTAGTGTTTATCGCCATCATCAAGGTTATTTCACTTATATGACCATGTATTATCCACTTCACACTGTTCCAGCCTTGTAGAAAACTTAGAGGATCTGGTAAAAACCATCCCCGTGATTGCCAGAGCCACATCATGTGACTCACTCATATAGAGGTCTACCTGAGGGTTGACACGTGAACTCAATCCTGTGAAAGGTATCGAAGTAATTTAAGAAGGGCACTTGCTACCACTAACTCAAGGCTGCGGGCCCCATTAAATAAGAAATTTTTTGCTATGCTGGAGGCAGGCAGCACTGGCTTAGTGGTTAGCGAATGCAAGTCCTACTGAGATGTATGGTTCACAGGAACGAGTCCTTCTGTGGACCCTCAGGTAATGAGTGAGTCACACCTTCACTGATATTATTAACAAAACAGAGAAGCGTTTTCCTTCTTCTAAATATGCAAGTCAAAACAACTGACTTTATCTAGTCATCTATGCAGTTTAAAGTGACCGAAAACAAATGCTTGTTGGTTTGATTAGGGTTTACTTACTGTACTTAAAGTTATTTCACTAAATGACGGGGTGCAGGCACAATGGGTGAAAGATTTGTTTGTTTGTTTGATTGGTGTTTAACGTCGCACTCAAGGTTATTTCACTTATATGACGACGGACCCAAATACAGAACATCACAAAAAAATCTGCTTCCCGTTACCCTTTAGCTCTGAAAACACCAGGGCAACAGAAAGCAACCTCTTTTCTCGCCTTTTACGATCGACTGAGGAAGCCGAGGGAGTATTCTACAGGGCCATGGCCCACCCGCTCCTTCATGGGGCTCTCTGTGGTTTAGAGAATTATACCGATATTACAAAGTTCATAACCTTTCCGATCCAAGGGCTTTATCAAAATTGCCAATTTATCCATGATAGTAGAATATAGACCGTACTTATATGAACGACCTAACCGGGTGACTCCTTATCAGTGTAACTCATCCTTAACGAAGGTTTGCAGTTGAGAAATAGGATAACCTATAGGAGCCTGCCAATACTGTCCAAGTTTCGCCTAATTGTTCGCAAAGATTGTTTCAAGTGCAAACAAATATTAAGTTGGTTTTAAAGAAAGCCTTTTTTATTAAAGTTTGACAGAAAATAATATGTTATTGCGCAAGACAAAAAACATATAATTTTCATTCGGATTATGAGGGCTGAAATCTTACACACGTTTTTCCAAAAATCAATTTTCAATTAAGAAAGCGTTTGGGCTAATTCTTCTTTAGATTAAGTTTGTGTCAAAAGGTCCAAGAATGGAATAATCTGAATACAAATGTAATAAACAAGCTGATTGAAATGCAGGGTATGTTCATCAAAAAAGTGGTAGACATATCGATTAGTGTCGTAAATACCCTAAGAGCCCTTCAGGGCCAGCTTATCTTACCAATTACTGAACATCTTTGGACATAAAATTAAGACCGTTAATAATCTGATAACGTAGAATTCTTGTTTATATGAACTAGATGAGTTATTCGCGAGTGCATCAATATAATTCTTAAGTCCAGTACTAACTTAAGAAGAGCGGGTATTAATCCAGTTGTTGTAGCGCAGTGCGTGTAGATAATGGTCGGCCATACACAGTGTAAAGGCGGCTAGACTTTCTTTATCTAAACAAATAAATTAAGCATTCATCAAATAATTTGGCTAATGATAATCACAAAGTTCGAATATCATAATCTTTTTGAAACACTTTATCCAGAGTATGGTTGAACACGATGCGCTAATTACTGTCAAGGATAGCTGGACAAAAAAAAAACACCTTAACGCAGTATGGTGACAGTAAGATACAGAGTTTAACGCCCCAAAGGGTCAATCGCTCCGAATCGGAGTTAGATACGGAATTCCGAACAAATCAAGAAATCGGGATAAAAACACACCAGTATGGGAAACCTCTACCAAACGGCAGCCATTTTTCTCCGCCTCAATTTGAAAGTAGACTCGTTCGAAGTTTCATTACGTCACTCTTCGGGCGAGTCTACTTTGAAATTTGGGCGGTAAAAAGATGGCTGTCGTTTGGAGGAAGTTGCCATACTGGTGTGTTTTTCCTGATTTCTTGACAGAAGACGATGAAAACGATATCGTATACGCCATTGATTACTGCGGTGGTTGTATATTGGAAATAAATATGATTTCAAGGATACAGGAGCTACAGATCATTTGAGATAGAAACTTCATAAATGAGAATTGACGTTAGGCTTTATATATATGCATATGAATTCTCAGTTATATCAGGACTAATCCAAGTAGGATTAGTATAAGCAAACTCTATAACCACTAAACCGGGAGCTGTACTAGTATGGAAATCACTTGGGTATCTCATCTCCCGCTGGTTTAAAGTCCATTTTCATTAATCATTATAAAATATTGCGTGTAATACAGAGCATTTATCTATAAATGGGACTGCTTGGACTGTATAAATTCTACAGTTGACGGGATTAAAGGCAATTCCCAATTACAAAATGGGTTAGCGATAATTCCGTTCGAGTTATAGCATTCGTCAAGAAGACCTAAAATCGCATAATCTGAGTCCTCATGTAATAAACAAACTGGTTGAAATACAGATGGTTTATTAAAAGATGGTAGCTGCCTCGACTTGAGAAGATGATTAAATTTGACAGCCATGGGGATCATGTAGCTTAATACATAATGAACAACGTTGGATAGGATAAGGCAGTTAAAATGACTATAGTGTTAAGCTCATGTTGATAGCACCTTAAAAAACAAGAGTGATTGTATAAACATACTTCTTATATCCTGTAGTTCGATAAGATTTAAAAATTGAGTTTCATTAAAATTGGGTTACGTAATCCCATTCCAATTTGTTGATAATTTAAACAAATCATGTTTATATAAACCGTTACAAAGGGATCAAATATGGAAGCCGGTTAAGGCCATCGTTATAAAACCGATTTAGGCAATGATGCGATGCACGAAGTTGCGAAGCGAAGTTACGAAGTAGCGAAGTTGCATCGCTTCGCTTCTTTGTAACTTCTTACGAGAGTGTATTAGCACAGCCTAACCTGCTTCGATACTCATATCTTTCGCAGTTAGTTTCTTTGTCACGACAGTTAAGACGTAATTTAGATCAATATTTGCTTGATTTTAATTATATTTACAAAGTAACTGAAAATGTTTGTAAAACGAAACATTTATTGAGACAATGAAAATGAAATTTATATTTACTGGCGTAAAAAATCATATAAATATGTTCTGTAAGGGGGACCAAGGCACATTGCATCCCATTTAAAGTAAAGTCCTTCAGAGAGGAAGGGGGAGGGGGCATTTGCCCCTATGGTGAATTTTCTTGGCGACCCCTGGACCCTCGTCTCAAAGTAAAAATACTAATAACTGATATTAACACCTCCTCGTTAAACACATTAGTTAAATATGCTGAAAATGACCCAGAACGCACATGCGCTGTGTAGAACTCCAGAGCTTCCGGGGCCTATATGCCCCCCCCCCCCCCTCCCACACACACACACATACACACGCACACTCTCCTGCGCAAATTTCTAGCGCAGACCTTAGCTAACCCTGGTGTGTGTAACTGAAGGTGTAAAGATGCAAAAGCTACAACCAAGACAGTGAGGCGAAGTTGCAAAGCAATTCGGGAAGTTGCGGAGCGATGCGCGAAGTTACGAAGAGATGTGCGAAGTTGCGAAGCGATGCGCGAAGTTGCAAAGCTATGCAACTTCGTGCATCGCCTCGCAACTTCGCGCATCGCCTCAACGTCTGACTATGTTGTACACCGATGGTCTTAATCGGCTTCCATAATCAAATGCATTAGGCGAGCTCTCTATTTGTTATCGCTTCAGGGACTGCTTGTCCCTTTAAAGACTCAATGTACACTATTGGATTTAAGATGACGGTTAATGCTTTGAAAGCGTGAAATTTGTGTTTTGTAAACTAAATTATTTTACAGCGATCACACAAATTAATGCCTTATCGATGTCAGCTAAATTTTCTACTGCAATCCTTATTTAATTCATTGATAAGATATAAAAACCGTTCTGTTTTATGGTAATGGTAAAAGAAAGGCGGTATGACGATATTATCCTTCTTTCAATTTATATATGAGACAGCTGTGTACTCCTTTAGATAGTCTTATATCTTTGATAATTAATATATCAACATAACAGTCACAATCATATGTCAGAACGGCAATGTTTTGTGGTAGTTAACGTTATTTCGCAGGCGTATGAAACAATAACAAAGCATACCACCAAACCAGCTTACAAAGACGACTGATAGAATGCGTTTTAAAAGGTATTTGGGTATTTATCACTTTCCAATGTTTTCGGCTCTTCGGAGTTTCCAATCATAACATGGCATATCCAAAACTATAGATATAGCTAATGTAACATGGAGACTCCGTATCTTGTTAGCTTAAATCCGTATTTTGTTTATGTAATACGTTTTATTATTTTTCTTAGCATATGAAACAAAAGCCCATATAGTCTAGAGGGGTTCCAGGTGGGCGGGGACATGTTGTTTTTTGTTCTTGTGTCTGTTGCAATTGAAAGTTACCATCGGATGCTTACAAAGCCATTAATTATAAAAACAGCTTAATAGTAATATAGCTCAGTTTGGGTTAAGGGCTATAAAATCGAATTATCACTTCGCTGATTGAAATATAGCATGGAATTGTTTACCGGTTAGCAACCACCCTGGCCAGTTTACAAAAGATCATTAATTGCAACAGGTTTCGAGGACAGCTTATCTTCGGATCGTTTGAACAAAATTGGATAAGAAGACTGTTAATAATGTCTAGTCTATATGCACTAAAAAAAACCCGATGCCTTTTTGCAGTTTTTCATGTCAGCATCATTGAAGTTTAGAACAGACATTTAACCTTCTAATTTCAATTTGTTTAACGGACTTTTATCCTATACATATTACTCAGTTAATCGACAAATCAAATTATCATTTCTCCTCATTTATATTGATACATACACGTCTTTAGATAAGATATATTATAACTTGATGGGCGCAAATTGCGTCGGACCACTTGAACTTCTTAGCCTCTGTATCATACCATGGCGTCCATGCTTTAAAACGGTTATTCTCTTCGCCCCGTTGAACGGGGGGTGTTCGGCAGTGGCTTAGTGGTAAGCGTGTCTGCAAACAAACCCTTCTTCGATGTGCCGTCTAAGGATTCGAGTGCACATGTGCCTTTTTTGGCAAATTTATGGTTTTGAGCAAACATTATTGTTTAAAATGATAATATATAAATCTTGGTCAATGCACGATAATTCAGATCGTTGTTATTTTCCCGGTAGTGGAACTTTTGTCTAAAATCGAAATAGGGATAAAAATCGATTCAAAGGTGACAAATATTAAGCATTTGGTAGGTCAGCAAATTGAAGTCGTAGAAGTTAAGGGATATTATTAAATTCAGTGTGCAATCCCATACCGATATACATTCCAATTTCTGAACAATCAAATGCTTCATATTTTTGCAATGCACACTGATTGACATTAAATATATATCATCCATATAAGCCGAACATGTGCATTGTCTGTATCTGTTTTCTTAAATTTGATTTGTTGAATGGAGGCGACAGTCACTCATCATAGATTGATTAGGCGTTCTATGTGAAAAGTATTTATTGTGGAAATCGTTCGGTTGTGCGGATCCATAGTAGAGGCTGAATAGAAAGAGCGGAAACACTTTTCACAGCTGCCCATTAAAACTTCCTCTTACTACAGTAAATAACCATTGAACACTTAAAGCAGCTGGTAGGGGCCTTAATCGGTCTATCCTTTGAGATAATTAAGCAAGGCTTCCTAGAAATGTTCCGCACGACATATTGGGAGAACCAATCGATATGAACTGAAGCAAAATTTGAACCTTTTACACCAGCGCTTCCTATATTTTCAGTCTACACTGTTAGCAAGAAATATTTATTTATCTGAGTATATAGTAAATTAAATACAGGGCAAATATGTGTATCACGAGTTGAAAGTGTTTTAAAAAACTAGGACTTTAAATACTGTAATCTGTGAAATGGAAGCTTTGTAATATAGTTGTCAAGTAATGATACCATAAATTGGAGCTAAATACAAATGTTATGCTTTAGATTAGTGTGTTTCAAAATGCATTTCCGTTTTATCTGAGTATATAATAAATTAAATACAGGGCAAACCTGTGTATCACCAGTTAAATGTGTTTAAAAAACTAGGACGTGAAATACTGTAATCTGTGAAATGGAAGCTTTATAATACAGTTTTGAAGTAATAATACCCACGAGTGGGTCTAAAAACTAATGGTACACTTTTGATCAGTCTGGTTTAAAACATTGCGATGATTGCTTTATTTTCTGCTCTACTTTCTTAACTTTTATTGTCTAATATTTTTAAATAGAATCATTCAGGTATTATAATGTCAACTTTGTGAAAAGTCTAGCATATTGACAACACCAAAAAACTATCTTTTTAAACTGTTGCAATTTCCTAAAAGCTTAACTTTATATTTTTCTGATTTTTATTTTTTGTGCTGGTGGCTTAGGTTACTAGTGATTTTTTCATGATTGTTTGATAGAAACTGCCAGTTCATTTGGGTAATCAACTCATCAATCGCACTACAGCCATGTTACTTTCACTCAAGCCATTGATTTGTTTCCCTTGTTTTTGTTTGTTGACGCTTTCCTTCATCTACCGGTGTGGCATTCCTTAACGTGAGTGAAATAACTTTAAGTACGGCAATAACCAAACGAGCAAGCAAGCCGAAAAATCAACAAAAAACCCGCAACATATATATTACTTTATTTGAAAGCTATATAACAAATTCTAGAATGAACAATACATAACCCTAATTCAGCTGCTAATAGGAAAGGATATTACTTCAACTCTCGGTAGGAGCAAGCAACAGTATTTGTTTGCAATCAAAATATATTATTTTTAAGGGAGAGAACAACAGGCATGAGATAATTTGGAAAGCAATCAGGGAAATAAAAAAACGAATGAGGAGAAACATGACAACAAACAAAATGTGGGAATATAGTGTGCTATCCAGATGGATATGACGTGCGTGTAGTTTAATCAATCAACTCACATTCGTGCGTGGAATTATTTCATGTCCATCCGTTCTCAGCAACTCAATGCAAGATGGTTACTACGGCCGAACCGGAGATATTACCGTTTGACAAAGACATAATGTAATCAATTCATTGAAGAGACGAAAACAAAAAATATAATGATGACCTAATTTACTTTCGATCTTGTAATATGTATTTGTTTTCAAATTTGTTATCATAATTTTAATTATATATTCATACGTTGTTATTTTTTCAGGTATTATGCCATTGTCCATCCATTTTCAGCCATGAAAATACACAGTTCGGCGAGGACAAAGAAAATTCTCGCAGCGACATGGATAATACCGATTGTTCTGGCATCTCCGTATGTTTACCGTCGGTGTTTTCCGGTCATCATCGTGAGTGAATACGGAAAGATTTCCCGCCAAATTTGCAATGATAAGTTTGATGACATTGATTTGGCTATATTTGGAGAAGAGAACGGCAGATTTCGTAGAGGTTATTTTATATTTCTATTTGTGTGCATATATCTTATCCCGATGACAGTTATTGTGACGACATGTGGTAGGAAAGTAGTGTCTCTACTGTCACCTATAGATATCAAAGGTCTATCTAATAATAGAACGGAGCAGGCGATCCGACATGAGGAAAACAAACGGAAGGTGAGTCTATTTACTATATATCCTGACCAAAGCAGCTAATAATATATATGGTTAAAATCAATAATTTGATCGTAACTGAACATGAGTATAAATAACTGTGAAAGAAAGAAGCAGATCCATAAATAAACATTGCTTGTACGAAAGTTGACTTTAGGATACAACAGTCTACAATCCACAATAGCCAGCATTGTTTGTATTGATCAATTTTTATTGACGAAAAATGTATCTGAAAATTGGTTTTACTTTAAAGCTTTGTTTTCGCCATTTTTACCGTGTTAAATATATATAATTAAAAAAAACTCTTAGAGATAATGAAACGGGATTACCAATACTATAAATCTACACATGTAATAGGTATTGAGCCAAAACTACGTACTTTAACTACGAAAAGTATGTCGATTTACCATAATTCTTTATTTTATTTCCTTGTTTTTTTTCAGGTTGTTCGGATGGTTATTGTTGTATCTTTGGCCTTTATTCTTGCCTGGCCGCCACAGTATATCGTCAGCATCATCAGTCAAATATAGACAGACAGTTTTCTCAGAGAAGGGAATTTCTTCTTTACAATGTTACTTACAGACTTGTTTGGCTTTACGAATAGTTGTATCAACCCATTTATCTGCACGTGAATGAGTGTGAATTTAGGACATGCTTCAAGGCGGTATTCCGAAGCATCACCGACTGTTGTCACCCTACCGCTATTGGTGCCAACAGCATCTATTTCGCGAGGAAATTCTCGGCGAGATTTTACAATGGATCTATATTGCGGCCAAGCGCTAAGAATTCCTTTTACGGCTCAGCAACAAATATTACAAATGCTGATGGCGAAATCGTTATCAATTTGCTCGTCATGAGAAACGGGGTTAGTGATCTGGGAACACGGCCCAATGAAGCTGACAGCCCGGCTGATCTGGTTTTGGCTAACCCCTGTGTCAGTTTAGGCGATCATTCCAGCCACAACATCGATCGCCGGACACCTTCTGCCTCATGGGACGCCTACACGGACTGCTCTATTAATATTATCACCGCCAAGTGTGATTGATATCGTGACGACAAACTGTTTATTGTGAAATCTAAATTGTTATTGAAATAAGTGTCATGTGATAAAACAGATATTTCCTATTGTGAGATTTATGACCTTATTTATTTTTACCGCAATCCGTCATCCTCCACGGAGACTGGGTTGATTAAGACGTACCTATTCGTAGATAAATCGTCATAGTAAATACGTTGGGATTTAAACTGTGCTTGCTTGATATTTAACCGACGTTCAGAGCGCTGTCAGCCTTAGTGTCAGGCTCATCAAGGATCATGATAATACAGATGTGTGGAATATTTAAGAAAAGCGAATGTTCTGCAGTAGTGAATGTATACGCCGTTCTATTCTGTGTCGCATTTCATATCCGCGAAATACAGGCATGGATACTGCAAATGTCACTTTCAAATTGTTCTTTTCTGTGTCATTTGAAAATGACGTGTTTGAAGAAGGTGTATCGTGTGATGATTGTACACTAATTTGTATTTTGGAATTTGGAATTGATTGATGCTAATATCTTAAAGCTGTGACATTAAATGTACATTCATTTAAGAACTAGCGTTATCGAATTTTCGAAAACGGAAAACAAATTTCATCTTGCTATGTACGCTCTTCCCATTTAAAAACAATAAATTGATGGACTGATGACACCGTTTCAGTTGTTATTGTTTTGATGGTAACCAAATGCACTATCAAATTAGCAATGCAGTAATTGTGACACAAGTAAAAAAGCATAACTGCTAACACAATGTCAATATTTCTCTTATTGGTTGATTGATCGATTGTTTGTTTGACTGGATTGTTGGTTGGAGGGGTTAGTTATTTGGCTGGTTGATCCCATCTATCCTATACATTTTAAAGGCGATACTTAAAATTTGATTTTCGGGCCTCCACGCTTTTTATCATAACCGCCCGGGGCCTTTTAGAAGTTTGGCTTTGCTCTTCCATGACCACTTGTAGTGTAGTTAGGAATTTAATGTAAAATAACATTTCAGACAGCTTGTCATTGAAACAAATATCAC
>JARFOD010094024.1:0-17401 GCA_031763545.1 Mopalia muscosa | reverse complement strand
TGGTGTTTAACGTCGTACTCAAGGGTATTTCACTTATATGACGACGGACACAAATATAGGACATCACAAACAAATCTTTTCCCGTTACCCTTTAGCTCTGCGAACACCAAGGGCAACAGAAAGCAACCTCTTTTCTCGCCTCTTACGATCGACCGAGGAAGCCGAGGAAGAATTCAGCAGGGCCATGGCCCACCCGCTCCCTCACGGGGCTATATCTGTTTGGTGTATGGTCATTGGTCTTATATCATTATATGATTTCTCATACTAAACCCTGTAGAATCTTTGATAACTGCTGTGTTATACATAACAAATAACTGATTTGTGCTATTGTCAAAAAGTAAATATTTAAGAAAGAGATAACATCCTATTTTCAATATCATCTTTTTGGTGAGGTTACCAAAATGTAGCCACATTTATATTGCTCAATGTCTGTATAATATTCCCATAGGGTTAGGATGGAGCTTACTGTTGCCCTGGTGTTCTCAGAGCTGAGTGGCAGCATGAAGCTGATCTGTTTGCCATTTCTTTATATTACAATAAATCCTGTGATTGTCATGTTTTTTTTTTGTCTTGTCTTGTCGCTAGTGATTTCCTTCCATTGGGCTGACATGCCTTCAGAGGAGGGAAAAACCCCTAAGTACAGCATTATTCTCTTCAAACAAATCAGCCCTTTATTGATTTGTTTGTATGATTAAGGTTTTACCCTGTACTTTAACTCAAAGTTATTCTATTCATATGGCAGGGTGTCAACCCAATCAGGATGAAGCCAACACCCCTCAACATCACTGATACCAACCAGAGAAAGGAAAGGTAACATAACACACCATGACCTTACAACAGATACAATGGCTAACAGATTCAAGTAAGATAGTAAGATCCGTTCTACTGCCTACTCATACTTTTTGACACATCCAGTGTCCTTACAGAACCAATAAATCACACAAGTTTGACATAAAATTGACATAAATGACAGCATGATTTCAATGGTAATTTTCCTGAAAGTGTACCCTTGATATCATTATCACACTTTTGACACATCTAGTATTTGACAGTTAGCGATAAATCACACAAGTTTGACATAAATGACAGCATGATTTAAAAGTTAATTTTTCTGAAAGTGTACCCTTGGTATCATTATCACACTTTTGACACATCTAGTATCGGACAGTTGGCAATATATCACACAAGTTTGTGGAAAATGACAGCATAAATAGCAAGTGAATGATGAATGAAGACAACAGAAATGGACCATTTTGCCAATTCACAAGTTGAAACATCTAAGTACAAGAACAAAGATGATTATTATTTACTAAGAACAACCAAAAGCAATTTTACAGGAATAATTTTCCATAAAGTATATATATTATAAATTTCAAATAGGTAGATTTTTTTAAGTCACTGAATTCTTCATTTGAATTGACATGGTCTCTTAAAGGCAACTAGACTTGTGTTGGGGATAGAAGCACCATTTGCTTTCAGTGGACGTTATGCTTGCTCCAGATATTATGCCATGATATATGTTTATAAGCATATCAAGGCTTGTTTTGACTGTGTCTATGTTGTACTCTCATACAGCAGCAAGACAGTCCAAGGGGCAATAGGTGAAGGACATTACCTTTGAAATCACCATTAGACAAAAGAAAACAATCCCATAACAGCTTGCTATGATATTCCAAACAAGTCAGGTTGGTGTTTCCCTGTAGCTCTGACAGCACCAAGCTTTCTCCCAACAGCCATCATTAAGTCTTATAAAAACATCCTCACATAACAATGGAATAAATATCTGTCACAAAATACCATACATGCAGCAGATTTTAAGCATGGTGTGATAGTGTAGAATTTAGAATCCAAGAGAGTCCAAATGAAAACCCAGTTTCTGCCGACCTTAGCTTTAGGAGTACAAGAGCAATGGGCCCAATAATTATGATTCTCCATACAGCCATACAATGCTGAGTTAGGTGATTGTTATTTTCTAAACAAGTATCATGGACAATGGAATTCAGTTTCTTATTAAGAGCAGGTAAAAGCTTGTCCGTCATTTTTCTTGAGTCACTAAGAAAACAAATAGGATACTTAAATGATGTAAATTAAGGTCAAATGTATTGGACTGCCACTGTTGGATTTGAAGATTTTTTTGGCATCAGACACATCAGAAACCATTGGCAACAAACAAAAAATCACAGGACAAATACAGGACACTCACAGGATAAGACATCAAAAGCATAAGGCTTCATGTTCTTCATTAGAAAGCACAAGAGAAACTGGGAACTCCCTCCACCCATCCATTGGATTTAAAAAAAATAGCAAATATTTAAGCCACATGTGAACGAAATATGTTGTGTAAACGAATTCTGTACATAACAGATTCCATTTACAGATCAGAATCGCATATTATGGTAGAAAGGAGTGGCCTATAGAAATGACCTGTATGTTGCAACAATTACAGAGTTGACCTTAAAACATTCACAGGCTTAACATTATACGCTTCATTTACATGATCCATGAACACTGAATACAAAAAGGCAATTCATTCATTGTTATTCTATTATTACAAAGGCAGCAATTCTATAAGTATTGAAACAGCTGATTCAAGGATTGAACTGAAACAATTAAAGGCCTAAAAAGTACACCAATTATTCACAAACGATCCAGCATGGTCAAGTCTTTTGTACGGAAACATGAACAGTGAGTGTTAAAAGAATTCAACTGACAGTTTAAGATTGTCAATGTATTAGCTGTAAAAAAAATTGATTCCAGAAGGTACTAGTCTGAATATGTTACTGGTGATCTAAATCATTAGGGAATAATAATGAACTCTAACAGAGTATATCAAATTACACCAAAAGAAATGGCGACCGCTGTTAAACAATATTTAATTTTGTAAAATCAATAAGGCTTGGAAGCTTCAACAGTTGCTGTGTACAAGAGACTTCTGCCTCGGTTATTATAAGGAATGTATACAACAGCATATTCTCAAATAGACCATTGTCTATATGTACTGTCAAGGCTATTTGACAAAAAAGGCTCACCAAGTTAGCTTTTTGATTGGCATAAAGCTAATAATTGTTATTTTGACACATACACATTATTTGGCTGAGTGTGAATTTCGCTATGATATCATACTATACAAATGTAATCCTCCATCACACATATACACAAACCCTTTAAGCTGTGAGATATCAGATTAGATCCAGATTAAACTTGATGCAATTTGGATTTCTCTAATCTGATATTTGTTGAGTTTCTCATCATTAGACTAGTACATGTAAATCAATAGTGTTTTTTCAGTAAACTACCTGACCCTAAAGGCATATATCAGTTCCAATTAAACTATTACATAATGTTTAAATATTGAACACATTACCTAAATAAAACAAAGTGTGAATATTCAATACTCTTCAGTTAAATTGAATATTTGTTTTAAATATAAGAATGTCCGAACAACTCCATGTTCGTGGCTAGCAGATAGCATTTCTATCAACATTGATTTTTTTTGTATGTTTGAGTTGGGTTTAACATCAATGTAATGGCTATTTCACTCCAATGATGCCCTGCCAGCCCAGTGCGTGAAGGAAACCACCCAGGACACCACTGACAACAAACAGAGGCAGGCCAAAATACAAACACATTCAAAACATATTGGCTTTATGCTGCCTCTTGAAGGCAATGATAGCACCAAGGCAACAGGAAGTATTGGATACAGGTCTTTGATATAAAATAAGCCTATCAATGAATAGGGCACTGAACTGCACAGTACATTATAGAAGAATAAATGATAAAGTTTACTGGAGTTCTATAGATGTGTGGAATTATACAGGTTATGTGATATGTGCCTGAAGCCTGTTTAAAAAATGGGCAGAAAGCCAAGCAATCACACTCGGACTCTTAATGACGTGTGTCGGGCTAGGATGGGAAGTCCTATCAGTCTGATTATCTCATCACCTAATAGTCAGACAGACCTGTAATTCTAGATTCTATAAACGACACCTATGAGGGGTCTATATCAATCCTACCAGGACAGCTAACAACCAATTTTGCTTATGGGTTCTCATTTCTTTAGGATCATACTTGCCTCTAAGAATATCAATATAAGAGGATTCGTCCTTTTTCCCCCCTCTTTTTTTTATTCATATTCTAAAATATTAGTCCTCATCCCCAAGTTCTGTCTCTACTCATGCTAATCAGAAAAATAGTTGACAACTTAAAATTTAAATCAATGCAGATTATTTTCAGATGCACAGTCAAAGAACATTATAATGTCTCAGGTTCAGCAAAACAGGTTTATATTTTTGTCAGAAAAATACTTTTTAGACCTACAAAACAGCAAGGTGCTTGAACTATGTTTTTTTAATTTTTTATTTCATTCCTTCTTACATGTAGCAAGCACAATGGTAACCTATCAATAATACAATTGAAAAAAGAGGCTACTGAAAGTAAATCTACATCATTACTTTATTTTTTGGGATTTGCTAGACGTACATGTATCCTTGGTGATTTTAGATGACAATAATCACGTTTTAACTATGTTCAGCCAAATTAATTTCACAGGAACAATTCCAGAAGAATTAAAGAATGTAAAAAACAGACATCTTGAGTTGATTACATAGTGAAAAGAAATACATTTCCTCGATATAACGTCTGACATAATGGTACACATTAAATTGGACAGACAGTCAATTACCCCCGGCGACAACCTAATTTATAAATCTGTCCTCAAGAAAGGGCAAAATCGATATAAACCAAAATCAATGCAATATATAGATTGTAGAAGTTCACAGTTACTTACGCCCACTTCCAAAAACACCAATAATAACACAGACCTTGAATCCAAGCAATGCCTAAAAGTATTCATATTATAAATATTCCTTCACCATGCTCAATTTCACCAAACTTCCCTGAATAATATACAAATAAAGGTGTACACAACATACTGCCAAAATAATTTCTTGTATAAGCAGAAACGATTATAAGTGGAGCAGATTTTTTTATATCCCAATTCACAACTCGGTATAAAAGTACAAAGACAACCAAGCAGACTCTACACTTCAAAGGAGACTTAGACAAAAGGAGAAGCTTGAAATTAAAATGAAGACAATTAGTTTTCTTATCGCAGAAATTTGACAGTCAACAAAATCCTTTCTACAAATTGGACAATGAGAATACACCATTAAATAAATATTTAGCTTTGGTGGTTGTTCGGATATGGAGGATGGATGGATAGACAGACAGATGGATCTATTGGTGTTTTACATCGTACATGAGAATATTTTATCTGTACGATGGTTATGTATTTTAACAGTAATGGACACTAACAAAACCATAAAATGTTTTGGTATGTTGGAAAATTAATATTCCTCCCGTGAGAACTAAATATACGATGACTGAGCTCAAAACAAATGGCCCTAAAACACAGGGCTCAAACTTGATGAAAGTCAATATCCAATGATTTAACGCGAATGTCTGCAGGAAAACACTTAATCAATACTATCCAAAATCAATAGAATCTAGGATGAAATAAGTTTTGTACTAAAAATCTTTATACTTACACTACCCAATAATCAAGACAATACACTAAAGATAAAACTAGAAGACTGGAATAATTGATAACTGTGATAGGACACATATAGAAGTAGGTGATGTAGGCGTTCACAACACATACACACAAACCAGTTTATTTGTACATGCACTTCTACAAACATAGGAGTTTAATCCGGAGAATGTCTTATCTAAGCTGAGGATGTTTAATCTGGCAGAACATGGACCAAAAGCCAACGAAATGGTTAATAGGTTTTTATACGGTCTTAACACAACAAAGGTGACTCCGATGAAAAAAATACTACAACCAAATGGAGGTAAATCTCAGGCTTTTTTATGCTAACTCTGTATCCATGGTGATTGTAGAGCTCAACAATCAACTCTTAACAACTCTCGGCAAAACTAATTTCACAGGAACAATTCCAAGAGATTAAGATTTGAAGAAAAATACTGGTGCTTGAATGTCAAGTAAGGTTGAGGGCCTTCAGATTTGAGTTGGCTCGTCTGATTGAGATTTTGTGCCAACTAAATGGTTATTTCGCTAGGACAAATTGGGTAAAGTACAACACTGACCAAACCCATTCAAAAGATATAAGACAACCTCAACACATCTACATTGAAACAAGTCTGGGTTTGTTTGTTTGATTGGGGTTTCATTTCGTACTCAAGGCCATTTCACTTACACGACAACCGATTGTTCATTTCAGTGTTTCTTGCTTAAATACTGTGGAAAACCGAGAGGAAACCCCACCGTGTCACTCACTTCTATACCTGACCCATGGACAGAAACAAGTCTAGGAAATTCAGATTTGAAGATAATTTATTGGATAGCACCTATTAACCACACGCAAAAAATAATAGGCTTTCAAAACTTTTAATTGCACATGTTTTTCATAAGATTTACATCAACAGTAAAATTGCCTCCATTCAAACAAAGATTTATCAGACTGCAAACACTAGAGGGTGGGAACTGCAAACACTAAGGGGTGGGGACTGCAAACACTAGGGGGTGGGGATGGGGAGGACAGTAGGATTCTTAAACAGCAAAAACACCTTAATAAAACAAAGCTTGTAAACTGCCATGGCATGATAATGAAAATGTTCTTCCCCTCAAATGAAGGCAAAATGAGGAATTTTTTAAGGTTAGCTTTGTAATTTCTGAGTCCCTGATTGTATTTGTTGAGTTCAACAGTAAACTGCTCAATATCCAGCAAAGCCCATTTCACAGAAACAATTCCAGGAGCTTCGGATTTGAAGAATAATGGTGCTGAATGTTAATTGCATGGCCTCAAAGTAAAGGTGTTACGCCCTTTGTAGGTTATATCCTGAACAGCACTATGTTCATGCCTTATTATAGATGGCAAGAAAGTACTCAACACTGGTATAAAAGCCAGAGTTGATCATTGGACTTGGCATATACTGTGCAAGACAACTTAAGTGCAAAGTTTTTGCTCGGGTAGCACTAGGGTAATATAATTGAGTTATTGATTGGTGTTTTAACTTTGTGATCATTCATATTACAGCCATGAACTTTAACCCAAAATAGTCATACAAATCTAACCATAAGGTAGGAAATATTTTATCTCTGTTGGAACAAATATTTGTCCGACCCTATCTAGAGACAATTAAATATGAGGTAAACACTATGTAAAGCATATATTATCCTTGTGGTGTGGAGAAGTAGACTATATACAACAAAACAACAAACAAACAAAAAACAAAAAAATAAATAAATATAAAAAAAATTATAAAAAAAATAAAACAATTTAAAAAAAATAAATAAATAAAAAAATAAAATATATATATACGTATATTACATGGCATGGTTATTATTTTCTATCAGGAGGGATTTTACTATCTGATTTTTAAAGGAAGATAAGGAGGACGATTCTTTAATTTCTTTAGGCAGAGCATTCCATATCTTAGCCCCATTGTAACTAAGGCTTTGCTGTTAGGTATGGGGATGAATAGATAGGTAGTTATATAACTGACATGTTTGAAAAATGAATAAGAAAGGTTGGACACATATTGTTAATTATTTTGTACATTAAAGTTGAAATATGGTATTTGATTCTGTCTGATATGCTGAGCCAGTTGAGTTGTTTTAACAAGATTGATTCTACATTTTTAGCATGAGTATAAACAGTTGTGTCATCTCCATACATGTCAATGGTGCTAGACAAATTACAGAGAAGCAAGTCATTTACATATAAAATAAATATCAATGGTCCAAGAATAGAGCCCTGTGGGACACCTGCTTGGACTTGGAGAGGATCGGACATGTGGTTGTCAAGATAAACGCATTGTTTTCTGTTAAACATATAGCTTTTAAACCAGTTTAGGGCAGTTTTGTCGAATTTATATAGTTTCATTTTGTTAATGACATTATTATGATCAACTGTATCAAAAGCCTTTCTGAAATCCAGCTTGGCACATCCAACTAAGTTGCCACAGTCTATTGCTGCCAACCAAGTTTCCACCATTTTTGTGAGTGCACTTTGGCATGAGTGATTTTTACGGAAACCTGATTGGTTTTGACATAGTAAGTTGTACTTTGTTAAATAACTGTATAAGTGTTCATGGATGTGACGCTCTATTATTTTTGAGGCAGTGGATAGTATGGAGATGGGCCTATAGTTCTCACATAATTCTGGGTCTCCAGTTTTAAATATAGGCACAACTTTCCCTAACTTCCATTGATTAGGAAAAGTTCCCTCTGCAATACTTTTGTTTATAATAAATGCAAGAGGCTCAGCTACTATGCTTGCAGATATCTTTAAAAATTTAGGGGCAATTATGTCAGGACCAGTACTCTTTTTAACGTCAAGATTTGTTATTTGCTTATATACAGTTTCTATGGATATGAATGAGAATCATTCAATGATAAAAAAATACCCTACCCAGTTCCAAGTTTGCTACAAAACCCCCCAAATGTGCTATTCAGCCACAATAAATGAGTTTAAAAGGATAACAGATGTAGCTTGAGATAATAATAATAATAATAATAATAATAATAATAATAATAATAATAATACATATCGATATGTAGTTGTAAGCAAATCTTTATACATGTATATACAAAGCTAATAAAACAAAATCCGGCTCACTCAGCAACTTTGAAGGTAGGCCAATTGTTGCAATAGTTATGTTGTCCTTAAATGTTAATAAATGACGTGTGGCAGGTCAACGGTAGATGCATTTAAAAAATTCTCATTTACAAAAAAATATATATGCCAAATAATACATTTAATACTTCCAAAAAGGATAAAATATTGAATTAATAAAATTGAATATTTAATACTTCCAAAAAGTATAAAATATTGAATCAATAAAATTAAACAATGTGAATTTTGTGTTTTAAATGTATCAACTTGAAATTTTTTAATTCTATTCAAGATAAATCAAGACTGACAAATATATTCAGGAAGTAAAACAAACACGTATAAAAAAATCTGAATTAAAAATTACCTCATTAGCTCTGTCAATGTCACCCATAACCATTTCCATTTCATCGGACCTTAAAAATAAAAATATAATTTTGGTAAAAATTGTATAGAAATTCACTCATACATTTAAATAACTTGTAAATACATATCCTATTTATGTCAGCTATTTGGATGATTGTAGTACAATCAAAGGGACTGGGTTATATTGTATCATATGTTGTTAGAAATTTAATGTTCAGTGGTATATTCCAACAGTAGATAACAACACTATCATAATCATAAGGCCTAGTAAATAAGCTGTTGGTTTGTTTATTTGATTGGGGTTTAACGTCATACTCAATTCACACTAACACAACCATGATGTGAAGTCATTTAGCTCTCTATATTTATTTGTTTGATTGGGGTTTAATGTCATACTCAACCAGCTCTGTTGAAAAATGAATGTTCCACCAAAGTTAAGTCAGACAGAATGAAAACACTTGAAGCATACCTGTCCTACCCTTAGCCAAAGGATTGAGTCTAAAACAAGACAAACATGGGAGGACTTGCTTCCATTGGTACATTGGCAGTGAACCTCAAACAGTGCTCAGCCACAGGTGAGATGTACGAGGTCCTACCTTAATAATTAACAAGGTGTCTTCGAAGTATAACATTAAGTTGAATGCATATTGAATATCGGATGATGGGGAAAAAATATGCAAAATATTTAAATTCATTTTGACTGAATACTCTAATTTATAACAAAATCAAAACAATGTATTAATAATAATACAGTTTTCTTTTCTGTGAAACATTCAATTTTGTATGTAATCTATTGTATGTCTGGTCTTGTAACGATAAAGGGCATAAAAACTTAGAAAAAATAGGCAATAACTAATAAACACATAAAGCTATTGAAATATCAAGAAACAATTTATTTTGCTTAAAGCATAGTTTCAAGCTACATTTTTTCACTCTTAGTTGACATGTAATGTGATGATACTGGGTTAGAAATCATTTGAGCAGAACTGAGAAAAATTGAGAATTGTCAGGCGATGGTAAATGTTATACATATTTATGATTTTAAAAATTAGCTCCTGGCAAATATCAAATGAAGTGAAACTAAGGAGGTATTCTACCATCTTGTTTTCATAACTCACAAGTTTATGACGATGACTGTGACAAGAGTCCTAACACCAGACATAATTAATCTGTGAATTGATTTTTGTGCTCTTTACATGTATCTACAGTTAGCATGAAATTCAGCGTTATCAATTAGGTTTAAATAAATATGTTGTATTCTGCTTGGATGCTTCTGTAACCTCAATAATTTATGTCAACGGGCTCTATATGGACCAAGAGACTGGAAAAGAGTAATAATTATTAATTCTAGTTAACAAAATTTGCAGACTGAAATCTGTCCAACTCTATTTTCTATGAGACCAGTCCCTTCAGACACCCTGTCGATATGTATGTATTTCAAAATGAGGGTGAGAAACCAATTTTTCAACAGACATAACAAAAATACGTGTTTGAATGAGGTTTAACGGTGTTAAAAAAAATATCAACTTCTATCATTGCATTAGTACAATAAAACATTAAAAACACACATCTGCAGTTGTCAAATCCTGTGTAGCCCTGTTCCCCCAATAGGGGGGGAACGGTTCAAACATGGTCTTGTCATGGCTATGTGAACTAATTTAAGAGCACCAATTTATAGGTTTCACAAATCTTTTGTAGTGTTCATCAAAGTTGTCATTTTGTTTCTGATTTTGATCAATTTTTTCAAAATGATCTTGACTGAAGCCACTTTGCTTTATTTTTCTTATGTGCACATTTACATGTATGTATTTAAAAAATAAGCAAAGGAACGGCAAATGCAAATGTAAGTTTATCTCACAAAATGGGTGTAAAAAAACACCCTGGGCATCATTGACAACAACAAACAAAGACAAAATGAGATAAATATCGGGTAATAACAATTAGTGCTTTAAAAAAACATCCCAAACAGATCATCTTCTTCAGTATTTTCGTTATTTTGGGATAACACTTTCTTAGTTTGAACCGATTCTAGTTCAGAAAACTTTACAGGTTGAAACCAGTTCTGGGAATCAAACCCAAATGAAGTTGGCTGAATTGTCTAGGTGGCTAGCATTTACTGGTGGCGATGTGGTGCCTAACTCTAAGGGTCATGGGTTCTATTCCTGGATATGTTTCAACCTGCAAAATTTTCTGAACTAGAATCAGTTCCAACTATGAAAATGTATACCCAAAATAACGAAAAAAGTGTTATCTTCACTTTCTTAAAGACAAAAAAAAAAAAAAAAATTATTCAGATTATCTTCTAGTTGCCATTTAGGTCTGAAGCACCAAGGCAAAATGGAGCTCCCTCCTTAATCCCACACATGGAATTAGAATACTGAGTATTACAAATGAAAGAAAGCAGTGGGACTACTTGTTGCAACTGGTGGACAGTGTACAAATTATGTTGGGACACTTTTAAAATTTTTTTCTATAACCGGTATCATAGATTTAATGTTGAAAGAAATAATTGCTCGCTGACCTTCTACAGCTACCATGGCACATTTATAATGACAGAAAAATGTGTAAAAAACCTTACTATCTTTATTAGGTCATTGATTGATTGATTGAATGGGACTTCATATTTAATGACATTTCACTTAAAATCATGGCAATAAATTGGTAAGTGTTTGTTATGTTCCAAAATGTCTGATTCTCCAGGCTAAGTAAAGACAGAATATTTATGCTTTAAAAGTCTTATGCTAAGTCAAGGTGTTTTTATTAAGGATATTATTACATTGAAGTATGCGAGGGAACATGCATTTGACAGTTAACGCAGCATGTGTTACAATGTTTATTCAGATTTGGAAGAAAGTTTGGAATCTTTTTCTCTCAGTTATTGTGATGGGAATGGCGTGATGTGAGAGCTATGTTAATTTATTTGTAAGAGGATTCAAGAAATATGTAGCCCTATCAGGTACTTCAACACCATCCTTATTTAACGGTTCGATTTAACGAACAATAGCTTACTTTGTGAACAGGTCCATTACCTACATACCATCAGACTAGACACGTCAAATGCTGAGAAAATTAACGAGAAAAAATAAAAAATAAAAATAAAAAAATAGAAAAACATCAGGGAAAGATTTGGAGCAGACCTGTGTGAGATTTATCGAGTAATGAAAATTCAATCAGAAAAAGGAAGTTTAACCGATAACTGCCAGGCTATAGAAAATTTGTTATTAATAAACAAGTGCCATAAGTAGAAAGATGGTAATATGATGCAAGCTGTTATGAACTTTATATACTTACTTAGCGGTTGTTGATTCATCATACTTGGCTCGAACATCGAACAACTCTGACTGTACTCCATCCAAAGCTGCAAAGAGGATAAAAAGTCGAAGCTTAAGATCATATAATATCAAAGTAGGTCAGTGAAAAGTGGAGATTTTCGCCCCGATCTAGGGTCAATTGACACGCTTCAGTGATCTGAACTGCTCTTCAAAAAGTCCACTTTGTCTACAACAACATGAATACTAACACACATATACATTCATACATATATATATACACATCACTGGCCTGTTAATACATTGTAACATTATCGGGCACACTTAAGCCAAGCAGTTTGGGGCTCTCGACACAGGGGTTAAAAATAAAATCTTCTTGATTGAAACAGAATAATAACATTTATTGCCATCAATATTTGTGAGAATTGATTCATAAATTAGAATAACAATATTGCTGATACTTAGGGCACAAAACTGTTTCCCAGAGAGAAATAAATGGGAAAGTTTACAGAAGTGCTTTTGCCAAAATGTTTTGGTTGAGTGAAGCCAAACCCACTAGAGCCTCGTTCAACCTATCAGCCTGCATTAATCAATGAGAAGAAAATGGAAACCCAGAGTTTTAGGCTGAGACATGTTTCGGGCAAAGATGAAAAAGATGATTTGGGGGTCTGTATCTCTTACTTTCTTAGGGAAAGAGGGGAGGGGAGGGGGGGGAGGGGGTACTTTAAAGGAGGACAGATTCCAGACAAGGAACATATCAGTGATTCAGCTACAAGTCTGCAAACTACAAACTTTCTGAGGCATGTGGCATCATCACTTCTACAGCTAACTGGCAATAATGTCCCACTTCCAATACACATCACACTGCCATAAAGGAACGCCAAATTATGTGAGTTTTTTTTTTACAAGTACAGAGAATCAAGGCCACAGAAGTTTTCAGAGCATATGTTATCCTAACTGGCATATTTATTGGTAGACAGACTTGGCTCACTGACTAGCTAACAAAGCAATCATGTGTGGCAATGTGGATATATGCTAACCCATACTATAGTACAGCAGACTTTTCTTATATTATCTGAGCCTGGTGTAATGTTTCTATAGTCTATTTGAATTTAGCTTCACAAAGTAACTGAATTTATCTAAAATAAAATGAAATAGCTCGGCCAGCTATGGGCAAAACTACATTTTTGTTGACTATGATCAATCAAAGTCTACAATAATATCATTAATATTGATTGATTTGTTAATTGATTGATAAAGTGAGTGAGTGAGTGATAAATATTTATTGTTGACAACATTTGTTTTAGAAACAAGTAGGGACATGAATGTCCACCCTGCATCATGCCAGCAAATGATTTTCTGTATTTACTTTACTCTTTGCAAAAACACATTTAACTAGATTTTCAAGTTAACAAAAATGACACTAATCACATTATAATAGTACATGAACACTTTAACTATGTCAAGATAATTTGACTTTCAGGAATTCATTCATACTTTCCTATAAAAAGTTCAACAAACAAATTCAAAATTATTGTTAAAATGCATTTTTTTTTTAAAATTACACTTTTTAGTAAAATTGTGGTTGATACATGTAGATTATTTGTCATGGTCTTCCTTGAATTGAGCAAAAGCAGGCCCTGTATCATATCCTGCTCATGGACAAAAGTTACATCTATCTTATAAACCATTGACATTCCTATCCCAAGAGTAAGAATGATAGATAATCAGGCTTTTGTTCAATTATTGTATGTAACTGTTTTAAAAATAATGTCAGGAAAACTTGTTTTACGTTCAATTTATTATTTCTTTTAATACAATAACTAATTGATAAATCCTATTCTTAAAAGTTCCAAACACAAATTGAGCCAAGTAACCAAACAGGTTCTAGATCAATGTGACAGTCAGACAGTCCTAGGTGTATCGATAGATGTATCATTATGGTTAATGGACAGATTACTAGAAGCACTTTTAGAACCAGAAATTGGTCAATAACCCAGATGACAAAAAAATAATTTTGTAGACTGTTGCTTCATTTATTTTACAAATGCAGACATAAAACAATTAGGTGCAATTAATAGGATTTAAATCGCTTTTTTGTTTGATTGAAGGTTTAAATCATACTCAAGATTATACATCGCTATAAAGATATTTCAGGAAAATGCGCTATAAAAAACCAAGACAAGAATGAAGTTGATGTTGCAATATAGTTTGTTTGATTGCATTTTAACATGGTGATCAATGATATTTCACTTATATGACGGATTGTCCACTTCACATTGTTCCTTGCTTAAATACAATGAAAACTCGAGAGAAAACCTTGTAAAAAACACCCCAGCGATTTGGCCAAAGCCACATTGTGTAATTTACACATACATCTGATGGTGGACAGTCGGAATCACATCGTGGACAAAACATGTACATGACAGTAGGAAAATTAAGTGGACATGCTAATCAAAGGTAGTGGGCTTCAAGACAAGATAGAAGTTAATGGTGCAATCAGACACAGCGTTCACTCAGAGGTCTGTGGACCTGTGGCTATTATAAACCCTCAAAACAGATTGCTTTAGAGTTGCCCCTTAGCTCTCAAGAGCAACAGGGCATTGGTACTTCCCAAACTAACAGGCTGTCAACTGAAGAATAAATTATTTGGACCTTGCAGTTCTATGCCTATGAAATATGCCAGTCAAAGACAAAAAAATGTATTTCGAGGTACATCTGCACTTTTAACTGGCATCCTATTTTTACCTGGATTCTTGAATGTAACCCCTTATTGAAATAGTTTGTAATGACACCTGTGCCAAACAGGAAATATCACTTATTACCTGAACTAAAAAGGTGGCAAGAAATGTCTCAAGTTATTGAGAAAACTGATCGTAAATTGTTTTCCCTCTTGTTAGTTTTTAAAATTAACTTATGCTGTGTAGAGAAGAAATAGAAAGCTGTCAAACAAGCCACTGATCAGTCATTCAACAGACAATAGGCCATTCATTTGTTACTTCATAGGTTTTTTTCCAAGTTTTGATTATTTATATAATGAAATGATTTGAATGAGAAGGTATTGTCATGCGGTTCTAATGGCCAAAAAAAACCAATACATTGCAATAAGAAATGAAGAGAAATACTTGTTCCAGAAGGATCAATTTTACGGAATGAATCATGGGAATTCAGATATAATTTTAAGCATTTGTTGAACTATTATTCTGCCTTTGGAAAATGCCTGATATATCTGTCAACTATTAAGAATAACAAACATAACAGATTAAGATTCAGAATAAAACATACATATTTTGGCGTAAATATTTCAACACTTTCTTTTGTGTTTTGAAAAAATTACAAACAAATTAGTTTGTCTTATTTAGGACACAGAGACAAGAAAAAGTTGGATATGAAAAATGGAAGACATAAATATTTGCAACAATATTCACAGATGTCGGTACACAATTTTACCTCAGTTTTAAAGTTTAATTGTAATTTAGCTGACAGGGCATCAAATTATATTATGTTCCAGTATTGACAAATAAAGAAAAAACTTTGCACATCAACACCGAAAAAGAAGTAAATTAAATATGCTGTCGTGTATATGTAATGATATAAATCATTTTCTTTTTTATATATGTATGAGTATGTGAACAGGATGAACAAGAAATTCGACATTTTACCCCAAAGTTGTAAGTTGAACGTTTGAAAAGCCTACTCTTCTAAGCCCATCCATCACTTGCATAAAGGGGGCACTGTCAAAACTCGCCCAGAACAAAAATCACACAAATCGACAGACCGGTTAAGAAATAAAGCATAAACTATCGAGAATGAAAAAATGTGTGTATAACAATACATAGTTTTTCCATGAGAACTGGCTTATTTTTAGCTAATCAAATCATTCAGATATCAGACAATTATGGCTTTATCCTGCTCAAAATAATTGATCACGCAGTTTTCGTTTTATTACAGTTTGTTTTATTAATATTTTGTTTGTTTTTTTATATCACATTCATTGACGATTTCTTGTTTGACTGAATGCTGACATCACCAACTTCCCATGACCTATATGTCATATGATTATTTCTATAGAAACATTAGGGCATAACACTAATAATCATCAAATAAATTTTTAATATCTACATAAAAAATAGTTGATTAAACAGACATAAAATTAAAAAAATATACACGAGTTAGTAGTTTAAAAAACAATTAAAGACAAATTTGAAATAAGAGAAAAAATAATAGAAAAAACATTGAGCAAAATCAAAAGTTGAACCACTGCTATAAAGGATTTTTGTAAAATCTATCATAATGACCGAATTGCATTTTGAAAAAAAATTTTCATTTGAACTTGAAAATTATCTGCCTTTTTGAATTTTACCTGTGTTTCAAATCTTGTAATTTGCAATATCTGTTTAAAAAATGCTTAGAATTGTCATGAAAAGATAGATAACTGATAGCATATATTAGTTATAAAACATCGAATGATTTATTCAATTGATACATTTGAAAAAGGCGTCAAATTAGAATTCAAAATACTATTAATATATTTATTTCTGATTGTTCACATTAGTTGATAAACATATTACATTTTTCAAACTGACATTTATTGGTGATTACAGCACATGATAACATTTTAAGATTTCTAAGTTGATAAAAGAAACAAAAACAAAGGGTGGTACTGAAAACTAATCACTTAAATTAACCTTGACTTCGAGTTACTTTATTCAATGCTTCAGGTGAGAAAAAAAGTCTTTTTTAACATAACATGGTTCGTCACACAGTATAAAGACAACAATAATTGTAATACTTCCCCTGACCACAGTATAAACACAACAATATATTGTAATACTTCCCCTGATCACAGTATAAAGACAACAATTAATTGTAATACTTCCCCTGATCACAGTATAAAGACAACAATAAATTGTAATACTTCCACTGGTCACAGTATAAAGACAACAATAAATTGTAATACTTCCCCTGATCACAGTATAAAGACAACAATAAATTGTAATACTTCCCCTGATCACAGTATAAAGACAACAATAAATTGTAATACTTCCCCTGATCACAGTATAAAGACAACAATAAATTGTAATACTTCCCCTGATCACAGTATAAAGACAACAATAAATTGTAATACTT
>JARFOD010094013.1:0-17403 GCA_031763545.1 Mopalia muscosa | reverse complement strand
TACCCTAACTCATCTCCGTTCCCCTGACTCAACTCCGTTACCATGCCTTAATTGGGTTAATTGCCGGATAACATTTTACGAGTTTATACAATTTTTAGTATTGGTTGATAACCCATCCCAAGTCCATGTTGAACCTTGCTTTATTTTATATGTACATAAACATACTCTGTTAAACAGGAAGTTGGTAGTTAAAATAATCGCTCGTGATTTAGCTTTGTTTGAAAAGTGCTGAAAATTTATATAATTTTGTCAAAATATTCAGGCATGCTTGGTCAACATTTTTCAGATAAGAATCAAATAGGTGGTGATAGATCATTTTTTTTTAACTTTCCACGGTTGTTATTGGGGTAATTTTAGTTAAGTTGTATGGTAACAGAGTTGGGGGTGATTCTGCGAACTAGTGAGAAGTTGACGTGTACAGAATATGTCTCGCGTAAAAATTCTCTCTGCCACACATGGATTGAGATTTCCAGAATCTGACTATCTAATTAACAAACCCAAACAAGTAAAATAACACATCTCAAATCCATCAACTTTTGACTGCCAATTTGCTTCATAGTTAAATTTTTTTGCCTCTAAGTCAGGTTTTCCAATCTATTAAGGCAAGGCAAGGTAGGGAAGGGAGAGAGGCTAAGTGCCACGATCTTCTTTTTCGCCTTGGCTCGGGATGATTGGGGATGTGGTGGATGAGTGAAAGTGTTGGCCCCTTCCCGTGATGCTTTGCGCACGGCTCAGTTGGGGAATTTCGGTTAAGGTTTGTTATTGCATTATAAATAATGTCTTTACTAATGTAGCTAAGTTACGTCTGTAATAACAGGCCGAAGTAAATGCCTTCTTTTGTTCAGAATTGGCATATTGTCAAAGGAGTTGTTTTGTATCATGTCATTAAAATATCGCATTTCATCGATAATCGCATTTACCTGCCGATTCACACGACTTTTTACCTCGCCAACCCAAGTTTGTGACAAAAGAAACTAACATGCCTGAACACACAGCGGTTTAACGATAGCAGTTGTATAGAAAACCTGTATATATATCAACTTACAGAATTTTCTTAACAATACTAAGTGAAGGGTGCCTCGGTAGAAAATTATTTTTTGGCCGGTTTACTCAGGCATGTATTTGAACAAAGTTTCTGAGATAACAAATTGTTTTGTAGTGATGTTTTTGTATTTACCTTCACGACATTACACGGATTCAATGTCTGAAATCATTCGAGGTGGAACGTAAACAAGTTATAGAATATACCTGTATGTTAATCTATTATTCCACCTTGCAGTTTATATTTTAAAACAAATTGAAAATGTACGAGCGAAATGTGCGCCAGCATGTCGGGTATTTTCTTGGGGACTTTCAAGAAATATATATTTGAAATTATTTTCGCCGTTAACAGATTTTTGCTGACCCTTTGGACTGAAAATGGGAGAAACAATATTGAACCCTTACATTTGAAGTTAAACAACAAAGTTTATGGTAATCCAAACGATTATGAAAGACTTGAGTACTACTAAATCCAAAAAAACCAAAACATTATCTCTTTTTCAAGTATTTGCTATCAGAATACAGGAATATTTTTTTACACAGAATAATAAATACTTGAATACACATATTTTAATCAAAGAAAAAACGAACAGTTCTCTTGTATGAAATTGTTTAATATGTGAGATGTTTATGAAAAAGTTTTAACAGAATTGAAAGCAACTGACGAATGCAACAGTTTTGAAGTTTTAAATTATATTTCTAATTTTGCAGTTATGTGTATATTTGTTTCTACTTGATCGTAATGTTTCGACTCGAGTTTTGATATTTTACTTTAAAATCACTTTGAAATAATTGAACTCAAGAGAAAATGAGTGCCACTATTAATGTATGGCAAGCCGTTTGATCACTTCTGCCTTTATTCTACATATGTCAAATAAGTTTTCTTTTATTTTTAATTATGTACAAATATTTTCTTTTACATATGTGAAATTATTTTTTACTTATATTAAAAAGATTTGAAATTATATATGGAATCAATTTCACATGTATAAAATAAAATTTTATTCTAGATTTCTCTTGAACATATGTAAAACTCTTTTTAAAAAATGTGAAATTCATTTTTACACATGTAAAATAAAACACAAAAACAGAAGAAAAGAAAAGAATTTTAACTTTTATTTGACATATGTATATGTATATATGTATCCAACCGTCGTGTACCTTTCGTTTTTCAATACGAATACAAATACGATAGAAGTAGATTTCACAGACAGCCAAAGCGAGAGCATATGCTGTACATGGTTAGCCTCAATGGGGCACACTCTAAAATCTAGCCAGTTGATAAGAAAATGCATTTGATTAAAACCGAAAGCGGGCTTGTCTCCCTGAATTACCTACATCTTGCTTGGTCATCAACCTAGTACCATTTGGAATGTCTAAATGTAGGGATATAATTCCAAGTTGCATTTATTTTATTTTACGCTAAGTCGATTGTCTGTGGTTATATGTCATAACTGTTCAGCTTATTCCTGTGAAGTCAGTTTCAGTTTTGTTTTATTTTCTGAAAGTTTACATTTTTTCAATGAAAAACCTATATAAATATATGTATACAAATGTCATAATGTTATTTTTTTGATATATTTCATAATATGTCACCTGGTTTTAAATCGCACCTGCTCGTAGTTGTCGACAAAAGCCTATTGTTAATGTTGTGTGATTTTTTGTTTCAAGCCGACTCTAAATAAAATATGTTGTCTTAAATAGATTATATTAATATTTAATTCAAATCTGCAGGTCACGTTGTGTTATGAATGCTTTTGAGATGACTGCCTATCGCTTGATAACTGTTTGTCAATCAAATATATGTCTGTGTGTTATCATATTTCGTTTGTCACTTGTTGGGGGTTGTATATGATCTTAAGTCTATGCATATGTGAAATTCTTTTAAAAAATTGTTCAGCGGAAATCTATTAACTAGAAGAAGTCAGCAACGCCCATATTATGTAGTAGCAGAAGCGCATTAACTAGAAATGTGCAACACCCACACAATAAAGTAGCGAAAGTCCATTAACTAGAAGTGTGCAACGCCCATACCTTGTAATAGCAGAAGTTCATTAACTAGAAATGTGCAACGCCCATACCATGTAATAGTGGAAGTAGATTAACTACAAGAGTATAACACTCACACCATATAGAAGCGGAAGTATATTAACTAGAAGTGTGTAACATCCGTACCATGTAATAGTGGAAGTTCATTAACTAGAAATGTGCAAGCCAATAACATGTTATAGTAGGGGAAATCTATTAACTAGAAGTGTACAACGCCCATACCATGTAATAGCGGAAGTCCATTAACTAAAATAGTATAACCTCCATACCATATAGTAACAGAAGTCCATTAACTAGAAATGTGCAACGCCCATACCATTAGTAGCTGAAGTCCATTTACTAGAAGTGTGCAATGCCCACACCATTTAGTAGCGGAAGCCCATTAGCTAGAAGTGTCCAACGCCCATACCATATAGTAGCGGAAGTCCATAAACTAGAAGTGTGCAGCGCCTACACCATAGAGTAGCGGAAGTCCATTAATTACAAGTGTGCAACGCCCATATTATATAGTAGCAGACGTGTGCAACGCCCACTCCATATAATAGCGAAAGTCCAGGATAACTAGTGTTAACAAACAAAGTTATTGTGTTTTTCACAAAACTATATGATATGGTGTTTACAAGATGTCTGCCGTCAAGTACCATCTAGCTTCTTAACGCAAACTGGGAACTTTGGGATAAACACGTACCATTATACTGTCTTACCAGGAAGTGACGAAGGGGCTTTACTTTGCAGGTGCATACAAATTTGAAAATGTGTTATGTAGGTCAACATAAAATTGAACAATGTTATTCATTTAGAAATGGTTTAATGTGTTAGTATCTTTATAATGTCTTTGTTTGTTTGATTTGGGTGACTAGTATCTGTTTGATGTACAGCTGAATGACATCAAAGCATAGTCCCGGTGTATTTATACAGCTGTAATTTGTTTTGCTACGACTGCACACGTAACGCAGTTTTAGCGAATATCACTCCATTTTCACATTCAAAATGGCACTAGGTTTATGACTAAGCGGGCTGTACGCCGAAAGTCATGGAGGTCACATTGCCCTCTACTTGATTATGAAGACTTGCATTGTTTTGTGTGTTGTATGTAGAAAGCGATCAGTTTGGCACTTGGCTACTGAAAAAGGAAGGTTTTGTACGTTATTGTGTTCTAAGATGGGGTGTGTAGCACCTTAGTACATAATAAGTAAGGATTGTTGTTTATTATGTGCCTGATGATCTTTGGAGACGTCGTGATCATCGCTTGTGACGTCACGTGGCGTCACAGGTTGCCGTCAAGGCATTGGTTTTTGGTACTGAACCTGCTGACCAGAGAAAGGGGACGCAAGTCTTATATACCAGAACGGAGGATGGGTGCTTTGAGTTAGCGGTTAAAACACATGTTCACGTGTAAAATAGATTTTAGGCATGGCGGTTGCGCGATATGGACAATGTAAATGACCTCGACGGATGTCAAGTCATGTTATGCTGTGACTTTGTCTTTGAAACAAATAAACCAAGAGCGACTCTTGGCGTCATAAAGCGGAAATCACAACAAAGACAGTATTAGTTATCTCCCTTGGCTATCCATAACCCACATTGCTGACACACCGTCACATCATGTGGAATTATCCTAAGCAGAGAGCGTTCAGCCATTCTGTGCTTATCTTCGCGAGCCAAGGTTTATACATGGGTGTATTTACCTTGGCACATTACAAGCCCCTAGAGTCAGCCAATTCAACGACAGCAGGAGTCTACTATACATTAGGCAAAAATAACGACGGAAGACAGTGCTCGAAGTCAACGTATAAGCATGAACAACAGTTTTTTTGTGTTTAAATAATATCCAAATCAGGTCGTTGTACTGTTTCTTGGAGTATCTTTTTGTAACGATCAAGTAGGCCTATTATTTTGTTTTTCAGCACAGAGGGGCTGTACGCAAGGTATGGAGTGAGACAGCGACGGTTTTAGGCAAATGTTGGAGCCTGAAGATGCTTGAAAAGAACTATCAAAATAATGTACACGTGAGTGTAGAGTGATAGAGCGCCGGTTTCCGCGATTTTGGGTGTATGCTGTCAATAGAATATTTATGGGGTTGTGGTGGATGAATGGGGTTGTGGTGGATGAATGGGGTTGTGGTGGATGAATGGGGCTGTGCGGGATAAATGGGGTTGTGGTGGATGAATGGGGTTGTGGTGGATGAATGGGGTTGTGGTTGATGAATGGGGCTGTAGTGGATGAATGGGGTTGTGGTGGATGAAAAGGGATGTGGATGAAGGGTCGTGTTATGTGAATGGGGTTGTGGTGGATGAATGGGGCTGTGGATGAATGGGGCTGTGGTGGATGAATGGGGTTGTGGAGGATGAGTGGGCGTCTTCCCGTGATGCTTTGTGCACGGACCTGTGGGGAATTTCGGTTAGGATTTGTTATATTATAATAAGGAAGGTTGCTAGTAATGTACCTTAGGCTTCAATTATATTAAGGATAACGTCTGTAATACCTAGCCGAAATAGATGCCTATTATCAGAATCTGCCATTATTGGATATTGTCAAAAGGACCTGTGTTGTTCCATGTCGTTGGCCATTAAAATATTGCATTTCATCGATAATTTCATTTACCTGCCGATTCACCTTGCTGACGTAACACGACTTTTGTCCTCGCCAACTCAAGTTTGTGGCAAAAGAAATTAGCTTACTTGAACACATCTAGCTATTTAATGATACCAGCTGTACAGAAAACCTGCATACCTGCGTGTCAACTTACAGAGTTTTCATAACAGAGAAGGCACGCGATTTTACAGTGGGTTTTTACCTTTTTTTAATACCATTTTAGGAACATAACAGCCACCAGATAAAGACCTAATTAACGCTGTCAGTTATTAAAATAGTACAAACCGGAAGTGACGTACACGGTGCAAGTGATCCTCAACATATCGTATGCTATTGCATTTATAACGTATACATATCTCATTTCAGACAGGAAATATGCCTGCCTGCCCGCGTAGTATCTGGGTGTCAGAATTTAAATTTGGTATATGCTTTAGCTATGGAATGGTGTTGTTAATGGGTGTCACTTTCACCGCCCACGTCACTTCCGGTTTGTAAAATGTTAATTACTGGCTTGATATTAATTAGTTTCTTAATCTGAGGGCTGTTATATTACTAAAATAGTATTGAGAAACGACCCAAATCCTTTGTAAAATCGCGTGCCTTCTCTTTTAACATGTAAAAAAAGGCGCCATAGTTGACAAATGTATACCATAATCTCTTAAACAGCTAAGAGGGCTATTCCCACGGATGAAGTGAGCACTTGCTATTAATTTGACACAGAGAGCATGAAGGTACTTCATTTTTCATGCCCATGTCCATTCCTGGCCAACACACATATCCTCTCGCAAATCCTTTCATTTTGTTCATTCCAAGATGGGCAGAATGATATTCTTTTATCACTCTATCGCGAAACTGAAAAGGAACATACACGCGAGCTCCCCACAAAACAGAAATATTTTGCACACGGAGTTCTTACGTCGTGATACATACGGCTTGACAGTACACTCCAAAGCTACATCTGTCCATCCTCTCAGATTGAACTCCCTCACTCGAGATAACACTGGATCTTTACTGGCCCAGCGTTGTATTTCGTTGGACGAACCCGGTGGATTATCCAGGTGTTCAACGTTTAATACCATTTCTTCCAATCCTATAGGAGATGATGTTGTGAGCGGCAAGCGACTGAGTGTGTCAGTGGTTTTTACCAGCTCCCTCGGGGGTTTGATATGACAGGATAGCCCCAACACCATAGGGCGGAAGCATCACAAGCTAATGTATGCGGTTTGTCCGGGTCATAATGAACAAGCTTATTTGAGAATTGTCACAATTGTTTTGATGCATCAAACTCTTTTTGTTGAGCAACACTCTAGTACCATTTCGCAGTTTTCTGTAACAGCATATGTAACGGGTGTTAGAGCCAGTAGTGTAGAATTTGACCAGTAGTGTAGAAATCACAAGAAAGAATATCGAATATAAAATATAAACTAAAAATCGAGTAAAAATTGTGGTTGGTGTGTTGATTTTTTCTACACTACTGGTCGATTTCTATACTACTGGGAAATTCTACACTACTGGCTCTAACAACGGGGCCAGAAGTGTTTTAAGTTAGGTAGAAATGTATTTTCATAGTTAATAAACCCTTTAACTTTTCAGTTCAGTCACAGACTTGGGTGCTTGGGCTTTGTTGGTAGCTTTGATTTTTTCAGTTAAATGATGCAACTCTGCCTTGTCTGTGCTGTAATCCAAATATTTCACTTGGTCAGCCATAAACACGCACTTTTCCCGTTTAAGACGCACAGTAGCCTTGACTAAATCGATTGAGAATTTCTTCCAGATTTCTCAAATGTCCAATATCCCTAATGCCTATACAAAGGACAAAATCCAGGTACACAGCAGTTTGGGGAATATTCCTAGGTGAGCTTCGATTTGGGGTTGGAAGACGGTTATATTTTAATTACCCTATGCGTATTAATCTTACAATACTGCTTCGGTTGTTCTTCCAGATCAATCTACTGATAAGCATGACTGACATCAAGTTTTGTGAAAGTTTTCCCACCTGACAACTTTGGGAATAAATTTTCCATGTTGGGAATTGGATATTGTTCTAACGTAGCAGCTTTGTTAAGAGTAACTTTGTAGTCGCCACAAATGCGTACCGATCCATCTGCCTTCTAAACTGGGACAGTTGGTGCTGCTCAACTGTAAAATTTTACTGGCTCCATAACACCCGATTTCTGTAACCTATCAAGTTCTTTGTGAACGTTTTCTTTTGTCGCATACGGGACCGAACGTGGTTTATACAATTTTGGAACAGTGCATTCCCTCTGGAACAAAGATTTGAGAAGTTATGCCATTAAACTTTACCCGTTCATCTTTAAAAACTGGATTGTTTTTCAAGAACATCCCAAAGTGTTTCTGTTGTTTGAGAATACTGCCACATGTCTGTAGATTTCACTGTCTAGAGAAATAAATAAGTCATGAATCCAATCTCTTCCAACCAAAGTTGGCCCAGACGCTCCCAAAATAATGACATTAGCTTTTCCTTACCTTTGTAAGCTATAGTATTTTAAGTGATCCTATGATGTTTACTTTGTAGCCAACGTAGGTGTTTAAAGTAACTGAGCTAGGGTGAATTGGTGGCATTTTATCCTTCCATAAATTTTGTGTTGCTTTTATACTCTTGAGGGTAAGTGAGCAACTAGTTTCAAGTTCAAATTCAACTTCTTTATTATCCATTGCCAAACACATTTTAAAAGGTGGAACTTTCTTTTTCTATAACAATATTCACCTTCTCACCTTTCATACTTTTACCATTTAGAGATTCCTTGAATGCTATACAATGCTGAGGCTGTGCCAACTTCCTCATCCTGGTGCTCTAAATCAGTATCTACATAATGTGACTTTCTGTATAGTTTTCTAGGATTACGGGCCTTTGGATTTGACATTTTTTGTTATTATCAGGTCATACTGATATGGCCTACTTTTGAGCAACCGGGACATGTAGCATCTATAAATACCTGGTTTATGATGTTTACCTTCACACCGAAAAATTGACGACTTTGTTTATAAGTGCCTGTTTTGTAATCTGAGTTCTTACTATATACTATACGCTTTTATTTTTCTCTACATGCCATGTACTTGTTTTGAGTCATTATTAGTTATACCTTATAAATCTTTTATGTTTTTATTGGCTGTTTCTATGACTTGAGTTCAGTGCCTTATCAAAGGAGAGCTCTGTTTCTGACGACAATTTACATTGAGTGTGTTCATCATTCGTGCAACGAATACGAAAGGACTTTCCTGGCGAGAGACAGACGGAGTTACATCAATCAAGGGGCGTCACTCTAATAGACACATATCATGCATTACACTACAATCGGCCGTAATGCTGTTGTTAAGACGTCTGTCGTCAGTTTCACGCCTTGTCAAATTGGTCGAGGCCTGCGGCGGCTCGGGTTTTGACTCCGATCCGATCCTTGAACTAAGTCGGCGATTATTAATTTCCACTGCGATAACATCCAATTAGAGCTCACAACTAAGGTGGGCAAGATTAATTTCGTGCTAAGGAATAATCAACCAATCAAACACCATATTCCAACGGCCATAACGACACGCCGCATTGTGGCCACAGGGCACCTGTATACACTGACAATATGTTTCTTACCTATTAAATCTGCGACCTTGTTGCTAAGGTGTTCTTCCCCTGTTACCGTTTTGAACCTCCTGACCATGAGTGAAACGTGATTAGAGAACTATCAGAAATGAGATATGTATACTTTTAATACCGCAATAGCATATGAGATGTTGTGGGTCGCTTGCACTAAATACGTCACATCCGGTTTATAATATTTTAATTACTGGCTTAATTTTAATTAGTTTCTTAATGAAACCCATTGTAAACCAGTGGAGCTTGTCCTTTAACCAGTAAGTCATTTAGACCTCTGTTGCTCTTAAGTGCGATTAAATAATTCTTTGTTAATTATAGTTGAGCAGACAGTTTAGGTACAAGATTATGATATTCCTGTACAAGATAACTAGCACTAGGTACAAGGTTGGTCATATTAATCAAATTAATATATTGGTCATATTAATCATATTAATCAATAAATCAACAAAAGGAATTATTTTTTCCAAACCCTTCATCTGATTTCCAATTGAAACCAAGTAAGTACATCATTTGAAGATTTTTTATCAAAGCGTCTCTGTCTAAACCTGTTTGGTGTTGGCTCTTATCCGACGGGGGGCACCAGGTCAAAGAAAAATAATTTTCAAGAGTTGATAACTACAGTTATAATAGGACCGTTGGAGCCATGGCGAAATTTAGATACTTCAATCCCATTTGTTTGAAATAAGGAGAAACTATGGAGCTCATCGCCAACTCAATTTTAACGACAAAAGGACAAAATCTCTCTAAACGTATTATTTTCTCACATCAACCCGTTTCTATTAGTCGATGATTCATGGTTTGAAACTCAAACGATGGTCTATAAATCTTATATGGAAGCTTTAAAATGTAGCTTCCCATGCACACTTCGTGTTTAATAACATATGACTTAAACTTTCTTTTGGCAGATTCAGAAATAGAGGTTTTGTTTTTGAATTGGTGTATTAATATCATGTTATATTTCTACTTTTAAATATGTTTAAATTTCCGGGATTTTGCGGGAGTTTGCCAAGTGAAAGTTTAACAAATTCAATCCATTTGTTCTTTAAATCTCTTTTCATAAATTGAACATACATAAATCTATACATCAAGTAGTTTGATTTTGAAGAGTTTCCTAACACTATTTTGGCCCAATAAATAAACATCCGTTTACAAATAACTATTGACAAGGGGTACCTACATAACGCTCCATGGAATATAAAGAGTGGATACAGAGATCAGGAAGAAGCAGCGATGCACAAGACAACATGAGTGTCAGGTGGGGAAAGGCGCAGAGAGCTTATTATATCCAAAATAATGTTTAAAAAAAAGATATACGAATAGACATTGAGGGGACAAAATGAGCAACACAAAATGTACTTATGAAACAAAACAAACAAAAAAAGTCAATTTTTCTGTGATATTTATAGTAAAATGTGCCGGCTTATATCTGCAAACAATTTAAAGAATGACTATGTAATCGGGATTTGAAAAGAGATGAACTAGAGTTTAAACGCAAGTCATTTGGTAATTTGTTTCATTCAGGTGGTACAGCGGTTTTAAATGAGTTAATCGTGTTAATCTAATCAGCTTCATTGTCAGCAGAGTAGATACAGGTTGTATTATCAGCGAATAGAAAGGCTGCAATAAATAAGATAATTTGACATGTTGTTAATTTAAAATAAAAATAAAATTGGACCCAGTACTGAGCCATGTGGAACACAACAAAATAAAACCTTGCGTGCAAGAGGGTGTTGCTGTACGGCACTAGTGGTGACCATGTTGTTAGGTAGTTTTCAAACCAGTGGTTGCAATGTCCTCGAAGGCCATACTGGTTCAATTTATCAAGTAGAATTTTGTGGACGACAGTATCGAATGCCTTCGATAGGCCAAACACAAAACAAACAGTATAGAATTTATTGTTTTGAGTGGTTCCTTCGAAATCTAGTATTAAGTATTGTATTACGTTCAAGAAAATCGAGAATAAATTTGGTGGCCAGTTTTTCAAGGCTTTGGCTGAAGGCAGGCAAGATGGAGATAGGCCTGTTATTTTCTAACAGATTTGGTTCGCCGGCTTTAAATTTGGGGACGTTTTGGCTTGTTTTAGGCAGCCTGGCACAACTCCTGTAATAAAGGACACGTTAAAAATATGAGCAAGAGGGATAGAGATATGTTCGGCATAAAATTTGAGAATTGAATTTCGGATTTCATCTAGTCCCGGGAAACATTTCCCCGCAAGCTCGTTATAATCAGCTCAACATCATATGGCAAAATCAAGGGAAACGCGATTAAGTCTGATTGAGGATGTCCAAGAAATTCTGAGAAATCCGATTGAACGTTCGGTATATCTGCATCAAGAGTAGAAACAGCTACAGAGAAATACATATTACAGTCGTTATATAGCAATAACATTTTTGTCCGTGGAATCAATGCCATTTATTTCAAATCAATGAGGTAACTGATTTGTTTGATTTCCCTTCATCAGCTCATTAAGAAGTTTCCAGGTTTGTTTTGTGTTCTGGTTACAGCGATTAAATTTAGTTTCGAAGCTTTCCTTTCAAAGCCATTCTTAGAGCAGTGTTTACTTTGTTTCTATATATTCGATACTGTTGTCTAGACGACAAGTCTTTATTTTTACAATTGACATCCGTATAATATATTTTTCTCAAAAATGGGAGAGAAAATAGCCATGTGTAATTCAGGTTAGTATAATACTTACCTTCCTAAATTTTGTTGTGGTTAAAGGAAAACAGTCGTTATATAGGTTTGAATTTGTCAGGAAACGTGGTCATAGCTAGATGGGCATCCGACTGTTCGCTAAGGACTTCATACCAATTAGTTTCTTGGGTTCTTTCAACAAATTCATTCTTTTCCGTTTCATTACACTTTCGATAACTTGTGGCTGCTTTCCTCAAAGGGTTTGTTTTAATAATGTGGAATATCGTGAAATAGTCACAAATACCCGTCAAAAGAAGTTCTGAGAGAACGTCATCGTTATTAAAGTTTGTAGATATCAATTTGCGTTGCTCCACCATGTCTGTAAGTCTCTCTTTGCAATGAAAAAGGCCTGTAACCAGGAAGATCAAGAGTGTCTCGTCGTGTTTGTTTAACCAACATTAAGCAAATCCTAATACGAAAATGGGACTTGGAGACAGGACAAGTGAGATAATTTCACCAAATTGTTAACGCAAGCTCATAGCATTAAGATGTAGGAATGACAAGTCTCAACTAACATCTTATTTTTTTGCACAAATGTTTCAGTGTTGAATTCTTGTTGAGAAAAATATTTAGATTGGTGATAGCTATATTCATTTCAGTATTGCATCTCGTATTCATTATCATCGGTTATATATATATATATATATATATATATATATTCATTAGGTCTAAACAAGCGCATGTGCAAACAATATGAAGAGTTACTTAGCGTGGTACGCCAAATGAGTTCTTGTTCACGTCATGGGACTTATATTTGCATTTACTTTCATTTTCGATAAAGCCTATATGAATATCTATAACACAGGCTAAATCCAGTATCGTTCTGTCGAGCGAACGACTAAACATGGCTTCGGGATTGGGGAGCTCAAACGCATGGGCCAAGGACATGTATGAACTAGCCAAGAGATTCCTGATAGACAAATCATTGCCTGAAAAACCAACGAATCGTGGACATGTTCTTTACAGAAACAAACCAAAAGCATATTTTGACCAAATCATGAAAGATAAAGGAGGCGTGATGTCCCCGTACAACAAAGACCACAATGGCGACCGTTCCAATCCAATGAATGGAAACCGGGAAGGGTTATTTTTCATGGCAAATACGTCGAACTTGAACCACGGTCAGCCTCCCAAATCCTCTCCTTTTGGACCTTGCCGTTTAAGCATACCTATCGATTTTCTCTTGGACAATTTTCAACCTAATGGATGGGAGATATTTTTCAGCGATTTTTATTGCATGACTCGGGGACGCCCCCATTATGTGACGATGGTCATTTGTGAGACTGGATCCGACGATTACATGTTCTGTAAGAAATATCTGATGCCGTTACCAAAGTTCAATCCTTTCTTCAGGATCGTTGAAGGGGACTCTTTTCTGGTTCATTGTGTCGTTTGGGTGGAGGTGTTTTACATGAAAGAAATAAACATATTTAAAGCACTAGAATCGGGAGCCAAGTTTACGGGTGTTCAGATGACTGGTAAAGGTATATCGCCAAATGGAATACCGAAACCTTTAGATTGTGGCATATGTAACAGGAAATATGTTCTTGTTCATTCAAAAATGTGGGTGGAGTTGTTTTACGCGATTGAAAAAGCGAAGGAAAAAGAGCTATATAGACGATGGTTGTGTGCCCAGGTATGGGTACATCGCCAAAACCGAAACCTGTAAATTGTAACATATGCAACAGTCGCTAATGCAAACAGTCGGAAAGGTTTCGAGAAACAGGAGTTAGATGCTTTAAAAGTTTTATTCCAATACCGTTAGTAAATATATAAAAGTGAACGTATAAGGTACAAGAAAGACGATTTCAACACCAATATGTAATATATGCATTATTTATGTTATATTACTTCTTGTTATGCCGCAGATTTATCTCTAATTCCCTACTGATATGGCAACCTTTGTACTATATGTTAAAGTCGCATTCATGGCTGACCTAGCTGTTGAACAAGTTTTAAATAGGTAGACACTACTTTTAAACGGTTTATCCGTATAGCATATAACAGATGTACAATTCTCCAGCACTGTTCAGAGCTACTATACAGAAGTGCTAGAATTCTTAAAGTAATATTAACTACTGTTAGAATTCTTAAAGTTATATTAACTACTGTTAGAATTCTTAAAGTAATATTAACTACTGCTAGAATTCTTAAAGTAATATTAACTACTGTTAGAATTCTTAAAGTAATATTAACTACTGCTAGAATTCTTAAAGTAATATTAACTACTGCTAGAATTCTTAAAGTAATATTAACTACTGTTAGAATTCTTTAAGTAATATTAACTACTGTTAGAATTCTTAAAGTAATATTAACTACTGTTAGAATTCTTAAAGTAATATTAATATGTTGTAACTGATTGATCTATCTTTATTTCGTTTAGTATGATTATTCAATATAGGTTTAATTTATGAAAGTTTACTTTTGGTCAATGAAAAAGTTATATCAATATAAAAATGTCAACCTAATTTTATCCGATGTATTTAATAATATGGGATGTGTTTTTCGTTGCACAAGCACAAAGTCAGTGAAATAAAATAACTTATCTTATCTGAAAGATCATAAATGACATTCATTCAAATCGGTAGGTCACGTAGTATGGTGACACCATAGCGCCATAACGGACCATCCTTCGTAACTTTCCTTACCGGTACAGTTATCTCGGATGTAAATGGAAGCAATAATACTATGCACGGAAACGTGTAATGTTAACCGCCGGAATTTTTTCTGCATATGCGAGAAAATCAACAAAGTACTCCGAGGATTTGAATCAAACAATCACATATATCAAGCCCCTTCCTTGGGTGAAATAACATTTAAACAAAACACCCTTCCTTTCTTATTTATCACTTGTCGCAAACAATTCAAATTTCGCCCGTTGAAGTATTTTGATAATAATGTAACTCCAATGACGTCATCATATCAACACAAGAATAACCTACAGACGTAAACTATAAACACGCGGATACCTCAATCATATGAGCAAAGTAAATCCATGCGAGTTACCTCCCGTGAAATGTAACTCTGTCCATCAGAGATTATTAACGGTACGGAAATGGCCGAGGATGTTCAGACCTCAGCCTCATGTCTCAACATCCTCGACCATTTCCGTACTTTAAATAACCTCTCACGTAACGCTGTTCGTTTCAAGGGAGGTAACTTGTAAAGATTTACTTTACCAAATGACCGAGTTATCCACGTGTTTATTGTTTACGTCTGAAGGCTATTCTTGCTTTGATATGATGACGTCAGTGGAGCTACATTATTTTAAAAATACTTACAGCGGACGAAATTTGAATTATTTGCAACAAGCAATACATAAAAAAGAAGCAGTGTTTTGTTTGAAAGATATTTTACCCTAGAGACGGGCCTTTTTGATGTGAGTTGTGTTATACACATCCGGGGAGTATTTTGGTTGCCTCAGTATGTTTCCTCAGTCCATAATTGCCTTGACCAATCAAAACTGGTGCGCTAAAAAGACGTTAAAAAGAATAAAAAGGGAGAAACAATCTTTCGTGAGCTTTGGAGATAGTAGAGATTTTTAGGACAGGGTTTTAATTTGGGGAATTTAACAGGAATGTACAGACATCGAGATTTGAGATAAGTGCAAATTCAATTCTTTATTTTAAACCTGTATTATTGAAACAACACAACACTACCCGGATGTAGGTTATATATGCGTTCAATGTTTGTACATTATTTTTAGGCTTATTTCAAAGGCGGGATTGATTGCCTTCATTTTAAACTAAGTAATTATAATATGAATTTCTATTCAAACTTGTTTTTGTGTAACTATGTTTAGATCGTCACTTAATTTGTTGGTGGATGCATATGACCTTAAGTCTATGGATATGTGAAATTCTTTGACATTCTTTTCCGATGCACGCAACATCTCGAAAAGATTTCAGTAATTTTAATATGCAACAACAGCTTTAGATAAAGAAAGCTTCATTACATTATATAATTATATCACAGCATATCTACCCTCATATTGCAAACCGTTTTATCACTTCTACCTTTATTCTACATGGAACAACAACCAAGGCGTATGTTGGAGAATGCACGTGCGCATATAGGGATAACCGTCGTTGTGTTTGGCCAAGATTTGCATGTTCACCAAATCGGCTTGCCATTAACTGTCAATAGCACCGAGGATCACCCGGTTCCGTTTAAATTACCGTCGGGCAGGTCGATGTAACGTATATGTGGGCTGTTGTTTCATCCACTCCACCGCCTGAGCTTTCTACAAGTTGATGCTTCGATTACGTGCCGCTTTCCATAATCTATTGACGCAACTGTTGTCTTTGTCACTAATTTGTTCGCTGACTTGGTCACTGGCGTGGTCGCTGACTTGGTCGCTGTGTCCGTTGCTGGATGTCTATGTCCATATTTGCCGCGCGGAACGTGGATTTGAGATAAACGTGGTAGGGGTTGTAGAGTTAACACGAACGACGTAAGTAACCATAGACGACACACATCAGACGACTCCAATGCACAGAGCACCGCTAATGGTGTGATCATTCGTACCTACAATACGTTTTAAACCACATTTGCCTATCGTAGAACGGCTACACCGCTATACGCTTAGGATAGTTCCCACATGGTGCGACGGTTTGTCAGTTGGTTTTGTATAGCCTAGTGGGATAACCCTTCAATTTTTGTGATTTCCACATGATCACGGTGGGAATCGTTTTTGCTTGAAATATTTAAGTATTAGTTTATTTTTCAAAGTGAATGTTATTTCCTAAAAATGACATGACATGAGTCGCGGTCATTTACATTGTCCATACCGCGCAACTTACATGCATAGAATTTATTTAACACATCATTACTGTTTTAAACTGCTGACTCATGACACCCATTTTCAGTATATAAGACTTGCGTTTCCTTTCTCTATTAAACGGCCTTCATTAATTGAACTGCTGACTTAAATTATGCAAAGTAGTGGCGCGCGTAGTTCTAATGACTTAGAACTGCATGCACCATCAATACTAATTTCCATTCCATTCCATTCTATTAAACGGCCAACCTTCTTATTATGATTCGTTTTTTGCATAGACCTCCAAAATTGAAGAACCATTTAGTGTGAGGGTTAATAGACTATACAAAGTTTGCCATATCAGATGTTCAAGTCTGGGCTTATTTTGTCCCTCAATTCCCGCCGTGGAAAATAAGGTTACGTTTCATATCAGAGAAATTGCACTGTAACATACGTAAGTCTGAAAGTCTAGATGTAATAACAGGTTGGAGCAGAGATCACATTCGACAAAATTGGAGCGAGTATATGAAGGTGTATACAGACGCCTCGAAATTTCTTGAAACTGGTAAAGTTGGTGGTGAATTTCATATCCCCGAAATTGGGCTGGGTAAAAAGTTCAGACTGACAGATAAAATATCGGTGTTCTCTGCAGAGCTCA
>JARFOD010094002.1:0-17403 GCA_031763545.1 Mopalia muscosa | reverse complement strand
CTCTTATCTGTCCTAGTTTTTCTGCAGTTTTGTGTTAAATTAAAAAAATATAACAAATAATGAACAATATATATGAAAACTGAAAATAAATGTAATAAATTGGAATGAATTCTTAGTTCTCTTTCTGAGAGGTAGAGTGTACAAAATCATTTTTTTTAGAGCGTTATTATCCGAACAGAAGACATTTTTTAAGATTTAAAGTGTAAAATAAGTCCTTCAAAGATTAATTATTATGAAGGGCGGAAGGGAGTAACGAAGTTACTTCACCTCAACAGACTACCTGCTGATTATTACCACAAACCAATTAGCGAAAGACCAACAGATCAATTGCATGACCATTGGGGTGTGCATTTGAACTGAAGAGTATACATGGAGAACAAATGAGTATGGGTGGTAGGCTACTATTGCCCCGAGCCGTACTTCTACTGTTAGTCATTTACAAAGGTGTGAACGAAATCTGTGATGCCGACTTCACTCAAATCTCGGAGCTAAAACTGCCAATTAAATACACTTTTTTTAAAATTATGTATTAAAAAAAATAATGCAGTAGAAAAACTCTATTTCAGCTTTTCATTCAATTATTAAATAACCTGTTGTTAATTAAAATTTATTGGAGAAATCTTAAAACAATCCGGAGTTCAATCATTTACATACTTTAGGGTGTTTTCCCAGCTTTCATTTTTCTTAATTTTTATCATTTAAATCGTTTATTTCTCGACAACTTTGGCACAGACAATCGTGAAGCCATTATCTAAAAAAAAAAACCGTCATGCAGTTTTGTGATATTGATTTTAGTTTTGAAGATATTTAGCAAATAATTTTTAAGGGCAAATTTTTATTTTCTACATATATTTTTATCAATTGTTGGAAAACTAACTAGAATTTAGGAAAGCCCTATGACAGTTTTTAGTTTAAATACTTGTCTTCAAAGACATTCAAGTTTTAAAAAAAACCTCAAACCATCTGAGAGAAATAAAAGTTACAAACAAGGGTCCATTTACAAAAACTATTTGACTTTTTTTCTTTATCACTGGCATTATTAATAAAATGAATCATAATATGACATTATAATTAGAATCTTGAAATATATGGTGTTAATATAATAATCCTTTGGGATGTTTTCCTCCTGACTAGCGGTAGAGTCTCTAAGCACTGTAGTTATAAAGGGTGTATTATCTATTTAATCATAAGTCTTGAAATAAATTTCTTTACCCCCAATTTGTGTATATGACTGATTTTTTTTACATTTTGAGCCGTTTCTGGTTATGAATATATTGTTCAATAAACCGGTTTTCAATGAAATTGAGTAAATCGGCTCATTTCACAGGTAAGTTGAATACATTGAACGCTGATAACACCGATCGACAACATGTGGAGGCAGAAACTTTGTATAACAATGCACGCCGATCAACCTACGCAACTTAATATGGTATGAGCCCCTAGTATACAGCGTAGTCGATGGAATTACCACCAAATTCGAAACCGAATCACAGCATTTTATTACATGCTAAATTAAGTGACTTTTTTCTATTCCTATTAACATTGCACGTTTATAAAAAAAACCGCCAACATTTGGGATTAATATTCTAAGCCCATTCAAGAAGATACTTGTAGTCATACCTGTGTTTCCTTGATGATTGAGTCTGCACTGAAAATCACGCAGTCAAATTTTATCTTTTCATAATTAACAGTCTTGTACATTACATTTTGGAATATCTTTATTTTCTGGTATAACCATCAACATCTGAACGGTATGAATTTTATATAAGAACAAAATCCAAAATGTTGAGCTATTGTTAATGATAAAAATGTCAGTAGGTTGTAACTTGGCGAGGGCAACTCTGTGCTACCACTGGTACCGAGTGGTATGTGATGCAAGTAAGAACTTTACAGCCCGGAGTTTAAAAATACTTCCATCTAGCGCAAACAAATTGGAATATTTGAGAATACCGCATGTTCCAGTACAGTAAAAGAATGACAGCAGTTGAATGTAATATAGTCATATAATCTTGTCGAGCGGATCATGAGTTGTGTGGTATTGTTGGAAGACACAAAATGTAATTCCTAGTAGAAGACAAAGAAAGTTTCTATTAATTATACCGGATCTTCCAGTTCAGGAAACCGTAGAACAGTAGTTGTCGACGGCGTTTGTCGTCAGTAGATGTGATTTATGCCGCTTATTCTTGTTCCATCGTTTAAGCGATGTAGTTGTAGCTGCGATTCTTTAATAGAAATCCCTGCTCAAACCAATGATTAATCACCAATTATATTGCTTGAAATGGCTTTGACATTGACTATGGTACTAAACCCATTTTTCCACAAATAATATTACATAACCGTTTTAGAAGATGCAAATAGGAAGCCTTAGCCACTGTTGACATTTGACCGTATCAAAATTCTAAAATTATTGTCGTGTAAACTGAAAAAAAAACACGTGTTTAATTATCCACAATATATAAAGTAATCTCATCTTAAAACGTTATGTAAAAATTATCAAAGATATTGTTTTCCAAATTATGTAACGCTTTCGATCTGCAAATCAAAATCGTGTAATTAAGCTGACAACTAACCTTTGTTTTTTTGATTTGGCTTTAACGTCGTGCCCAAGGGTATTTCACTTATATGACGACGTGCCAGCCCAATGAGAATCACAATATGTTTTGAACTTTACAATGGGATTTCCGTTAATATACCCAAATATTCTAGTACCAGAAATATATACTGTAAAAGTTAGAAACAATTCGTAATAACAAAAGACGTATTTGATGAAACAAAACCCTTGATGCCTTCAGATGTAATTGGCAGGACGGAACAAAATTACCGTTTATGGCAATGTAAAGTTGTCCTCAATGATGTCTTGGGTGGTTTCCTTCACTCAACAGACAGGCGCACCCTCATGTATATGTAAGTGTGAACAAGCTGCAATCGGCGATACACTTCAGGCATGAAAACATTCTTGAGGTCAGCAGTTGATTTGACTTATTTTACAAACAGATTATTTATTTTATTACATTGTTGATGTGTTGATAATAGCCTATTATTAGGGAGTATAACGCCGCTAAAGCAAATCTTTAACGCCGAGTTTAACAACTATCAATCATTCACCAGCATGCTGCCGAATAAATCTTTAGGCATAAAATGGCAAACCTTTTTGTGATAGCTTAGTACCATTGTCAATGTCAAAACCCTTCTAGAAATATAATTGGGGACTAATTATTTGTTTTTAATTGAGTCGGGAGTTCTATTAAATAATCACCAAAAAGAAAACATAGGTATGACTACAAGTAGCTTCTTGAATGGGTTAGGAATATTAATCCAAAATGTTCGCTGTTTTGTATCAACGTGCAATTTTAAAAGGAATAGAAAAAAGTCACTATATTTAGCATGAAATAAGATGCTGTGAATCGGTTTCGAAACGGGTGGTTATTCCATCGAATAAGCTGTCTATTGGAGGCTCATACCATATTAAGTTGCGAAGGTTGTATTCAACTTACCTGTGAAATGAGCCGATTTACTCAATTGTATTGAAAAATTGGTTTATTGAATAATATATTCATAACCAGAAACAGCTCAAAATGGGAAAAATCAGTCATGTACACAAATCCGGGGAAGGGAAATTTATTTCAAGACGTATGATTCAGCCTTTTCTCTGCTTTATTTTTATCAGTACAGTGCTTAAAAAATGTCTTCTGCTCAGATGATAATGCTATAAAAAAATTTATTTTGAACTCTCACCTCTCATAAAAAGAACTAAAAATCATTCCGATTTTTTACATTTATTTTTAGTTTTCATTTATATTGATCATAAGTTGTTATATTTTTGTAATTAACATTTTAATAAAACTGCAGGTAAACTCTGGCAGATAAGAAAAAAATACGAATAATATCGGCGAGGTCATCTATACCTGACCAGTAACAACGACTCAAATAGTGTAAAGAAAACCAGGACATCAGCAAAGATCCATAGCTTATCGAGTATATCATTATACATTGTTGTGTCCAACTCGTTGACTTGTTCATCTCTACACGTTTATGTTGAAAGATATATATCTAAGCATGAAACTTGAGCCTAACAATAAAATACGATTTGAGATTTAAATTTCAGTAAGTTAACATTGTTCAACGGCTAATCCTGGCATCACTTTGTTTACTTCTCTCTAACAGTACTAACAGTGGCAGTCCCATGTTGGTTATTTAAACATCAATTCCTTAGTTGGCTTCGTCATGGTTTTCCGAATTTACGTATGCGTATATGTCACTTTCACGTTTTATTCGCATGTTGGTGCTGTAAGTTTAAATCAGTCGATAACCGATCAAGCCAGATCTTCCATTGTGACAAGATGAAGTTACAAATTCAAAAAAAAATCAAGATCCATTCTGTTTGATTGCTTGCGTGAACTTTCTTTCCTAACATAATACATTATTCAAAAGGCTAACTTTTTTATGAGCATACCTTATTATTTTCACTGGCAGTAAAACACAACCCAATAGCTTTTATCTCATAAATACTGCATCTGCTATTCACCTGGGCTCAATAAGTTTAAACACAACATTTAAATAAATATCTCCTATCAGCGACAGCCAGTTTGTCTATAATAGTCTGTAATTCTGACTCGCATGTTCGAGAGTCGAGACAGTTCGGTATATGGCAATATTTTGTAATCGATATTTCCAGAGATCTCAGTGCATGAAATGTAATTGTTTACAAAACAATGTAAACACATCACAGGGTCAAGTTTGGTTCTTTTGAGAAAAGCAGCATTGTTTAGAAAAAACAAAACGACATCATCGACATTGATACATGAATTATTGGGATGTTTAGAATACAGTGTAAGTATGGTGATATATCTTTTGGGAAAGCGGCTGCTGTTGTTTAAAACTCCGGAAATCGGAAGATGTTTAGAATTGCATCGTGTGTTCAGGGTCGTAAGAACTCCCCTAAATTATATTGAACATAGAAAACCGTTCAGTGCAATAACTTTTATTTTCATTTCCATATGTTACAGACTGTCTTCATTATCCTTGTATACTATGGAGTTATAATACAATTGGATGTACAATTACAAGATCGTAATAGACATATATTCAACGGATCATCTTAACGGATCATCCTAATACCTTGTTAGTAAGAAACTTTAAAACAAAACAATTTGTAAAATAATTCATCGTTTTAATTCAAAAGGCATTATTTCGCATAACCAATTTTAACTGCAGATAGGCTGAATGTATGGACTAAAAGCCAATTGTACACTGCATAAAACTATCTGTCGATATGATTAAAAAAGCATTCAATTATATAGATTTTACGGAAATGGCTAGAACATTAAACATGTATTACTTACGTACTTAATTATTTCACGCGTGATTTAAATAGCTAACTCCAGGTCTCCTTATCGATCCCGTAACTGTATTACCACTGTAGGGGGCTCTGACAAAACTTAAGCAATTATGTCTGCATTTAAATTACTGGTACAGTGAATATCTAGAATTCGCGTGGCATTCGGACAACGGCTTATATGTAACACCACTCTGTATTATCAATCAACTTATTACCTTTATGTTTGGTATGTTTTTGAATGGGTTTTATTTAACATCCCCGTGATCACACAGCGTGACTCACTCATATACCTGGTGGTGGCCGGACGGGCTAAAAACCCTTGAAACGTAGGTATACATGAAAGTAGGATTAGTAAGCACGCTAACATGTAGACCTCAGCCGCGGGCACCTTTATGCCTGACGACTACTTAGCAACTCTCGGTGTAACTACTAAGATACGCAATTAGAAAACATAGCAAATCTAATTCATGCACTTTTCTAAATTTCCATTTAGTGTCTATTAACTACAGAGGCACCTCTGGCGATATATTGTTTCTATGCCAGCAGATCTGTCCAATGGTAGTCTGGGGCTATTGTTCCTACCAGCGTCACAAAACACAAACGTCGTAGCATAATATTATTTAACACGCAAATGGTGAAGTTGTAACTAGGTGACTTTATGTAGATCAATGAATAGCCGTGTTAGTCTGTTATAATAAGAATAATAAGACAAGGTGACACCTTTAAGACTAACTTAGTTCATTGGATACTAAGCTAAGTTAGCCTTTAAGGTGCCACCTTGTGTTATTATTCTTAGGTGACTTTATATACTAGGGTATGATTTCGCTATTGAAATTACAGTACAATAATCAACAGCCTATACATTGAATTATACAGCAGTTCAGTTCCAATGCCAGACAATACAATTACATGGTCGTTTCCTGCTATTGAACAAAAAAATCAACGAGACGATATGTAATCTTCTTTGTAGCTGAACTATATTATCTCATCTCTGATTTGTCCTTCCACTTCCCAATCTGGTTAGGTTTTTTTGGTCATATCAGTAAATGATAAAATGTCAACCTATACCTGGCGGCAACTGGAAAATAGCATTATTTGAGTAGCCGATGGGGATAATTTTTTCATCAAAGATGCACCTCAACAGGTAATTAGTGTAGTAATACAGATCTAGATATTGAGCCTCAATGAAGTTATACATTTTTTTTTAAAATAATACTGCTCGTGTATTATGACTACAGGGAATAAGCTACTACAGACTCAATCTATTCCATTGTATGATAATTTGTAATATCACCATAGATATTGTTTATCTTCAGAAAACTACTATGGATATTAAAACTAGGTTTATTCTTTTATACACATTCTATAACTACTTTGACGCCGATATCTCCAAGTACTATAGCGGTCGTGCATGCTCTCATGTACCTATAAAATATAAGTCTTAGATTTTTTGATTTTTCAATTCTGGATTTAGGTTTGAGTGGATAGCCTTCCGTGTTTAGATGCTAGTTAACGCCTATCATTTCTAGCATAGAAAAAAAACCCATTACACATGTATTATAGAAATGTTCCAGAAGCCCGGTTGTTGTCATCGTATATGTCATATATCACGTCATTAAGATGGAAAAGACAATGTGTGTGAACTATAAATTAACTTGAGGCTTATATATCCAGAAGTGTTACTAAAATGTCATTGGACAAAACTAACATAAAACACCTTTCAGCAGTGTTTATCAGTGAAACCACGTAAAACTCCCCATAAACACAGCTATACACCTACACTGAACAGACTCTAATACTGTACTCGGATGAATAATTCAAATGAGACTGTCTTTTAGGCTGTCCATTTATGTGATTTAGTAACTCGATGGAATGCTTGTGGAACGAAAGTATAACCTGATTATTAGCTTTGACTAGTTTTTATTGATTTTATATGAATATTTTAGCAAAGCTAAGCAAATTGTTTTAACCAAGATTAGAAAAAAATAGATAAAATACTCGTTTGCACGAGGAATAAAAAATAATGTACCATAGGATATCAATTTTGGGTAAATACCTTTATAGTACTATTAATGTATTCACACAATGAAATAAATTATTAGCTGACGAATTTACTCAGATCCGCATATGTGACACACAAGGCCTCAAAACTCATTAGATCTGGTTTAACCAGATAGACGATGCAAACATTAAAATAACAGAAGACACATATTAAAAACAAGGAAAGGCCACACAAGACATTGAAGGTGGATAAGGCTATTTAATTAAATATCTGGGCTTATGAGTAAGTCATTTATACTCCAAAATGAACCGAGTATTTCAGCTAAAATATCAGAAAACCTTACAGGTAGAGTGGTTACCATCTACAAGCAAACTACAAGCATTCTGTGTGCTTATCGGTGTGCGCAACCGTCTATCTAACGGCAATATCGTTTGGTAGAAATTCTAGATGTCTGGGAAGGAGCTTTTTTTATGCCTCAATATTATTATATTTGAAGGTCAAGTCGAGCCGACGCTGACCATCAATGACAGTGTGTTATTATTAACAACGTGGGCGAGGGTGGTTGTGGGTATGTGGACCGTGTTACGAGTGAAATAACAGAAACAAAAGACAGTCATAAAGAAATATTACGTCAGTCGTAGAGGAAAATATTTTACTAGCAGTTTGTTTGACTCGAACAAATTTTATTGTAGATATTGAGCTTGAGTTTGCAACCATTTCAAAGAAAGACCATTGAGTTTCGTGACAAATGCTTCGCAATAAATCAATCACGATTTTCCTGGCGAAAAAGTCTGTAGGCATCAAATGGTAGACGTTCTGCGACTGCTTAACACAATTGTCGTGAAAGTCTTTTCAAGAAAAATAATTGGTGATTTATCATTGATAGTTCATTGAGGCGGATGTTCTATTAAGGAATTTCCAATCCTACTACATCGGTTAAACGATGGCACAAAATGTGTGGCATAAATCACACTTCCTGACGACAAATGTCGTCAATAACTGTCGTACGATTTTTTGTATTATATGATCAAGTAAGAGAATATCCCCACTCAACAGTTTCGTCTGTACTTCAAGCAAACAGTTCGTTTCGTGTATTTAAACAATATAGTACGGTCGTTGTCGCTAAACGTCCGTCGATAAAAAATTTTCATCAAACAAAATCGTGTTACTTTGAGATACAGGACATAATGATAGTCTCAAACATTTATTTTAATTTTGGCTTTATTTTAGTTTCTCAACCGTTTATTTTTATGTTTTGCTTGATTTAAATGTCTCCAACACATTTATTTTTATTTCCTGCCAGATTTTAGTAATCGTCTCGGCAACTAAATGCTAACTTTTTATTACACTATTCAAAAGGATCAAACAATCAAAGAAAATGCTCTGCAGCATGGATCCAATGAATACGTTTTGTTCAGTCAGAATGTGTAATATCAGATCCTATGAAAGGAGAAGAATCGTATATATAACGTGATTGTGGGAAGATTGACTAGACAAACGTTGTCTAGAATGTTGCCCCCATGGGTGTGTTGTTGGTTTTCTGTGTATCATTAGTGCCAAATATATAAGCTGTTAGTATGCCTAGCTATGTGGCATTGGGTACGGAAAACGTGTATACATGAATTGTACGGATGTTGATCCACAAACATACATCGATTTACGAGATATACTCCTGATAACATCTATATATTGAGTTATTCAACTCATATGAATTCGGCGTCTGTTTGTATGGAAGGAGACTTTATTACACATACTGGCATACGGGACAGTCGATACAAGTTGCACCAAGTTTCTTGGGAAGTCGAACAATTTTTCTTAAATCAAGAAATATAATAATGTCCACGGACCTTGCAAATAGATATGGTCGAATTATTTGAAACGTATTTCCGTTCATTTGCTTGTCTTCAATATTTAATCAGGGACAGTTCAAACCCTTCTAAACTGAAGTGTATTACTGGTACTAGTTAGCCTGCAGTAATGTTATCGAGGTGAAACTGATAGAGCTTGGTGGTAGACGCTTGGGGCTATATTTCATACAGATCTGCCGGTGTATCCTTCCATGGTTTACCGATGTGGCTTCTCGAATTCTGGGTCAAGAGAGTAAGATGGGTGCTAGACGCCGGGGAAATTAGCCAAAGGGCGTGCTTAATAATTTAATAAAATGTCTTTATTGACGGGCTGGCGGATACCCTAATGTGTGCATACTTCGATAGTTCATGAGCTGTAGACCGACTCACCTACATAATGTATTAACAGGAGCTGCATCTAATAATGTAAAGTTCTAAATGCAATGGTATGTATCCTGTAATATGCTATAACCCTGCTATAAGCACAAGGCGTTAACAGTTGACAGGTAGTGGATTTTTTCACAGCACCTGTGAGTCAGCTACAATATAACAAAAACTACAAATGACCCATCTGCATTCTAGAAAAAGCTTCTCAAGGAAACTACATCACCACATATAACGAACTATAAAATTGCGACTGCCCAATGCAAATGTGTAGACCTGGTGGGCTTCTGGGGCCTAAAACTTTTTGTTTGTCCCAAAAAAATTATATTACAAACTCTTAACAATCAATCCATCACGATTTTCCTGGCGATAAAATATGTAGGTATCAAATGGTAAACGTTCTCCGACTGCTTAACACAAATGTCAATGCAAGAGTCCTTTCAAGTAATATAATTAGTGATTTATCATTAATAGTTCGTTGAGCCGGGATTTTTATTAAGGACTTTCCAAAACTACAAAATCGGTTAAACGATGACATAAAATAGGTGACATAAATCACACTTACTGAAGACAAATGCGGTCGACAACTATTGTCGTACGGTTTCTTGTATTATATCATGAAGTAAGAGAGTATCCCAGTATACGGTTTCGTCTGTAATCCAGGAAAGTAATTCATGCTATTTATTTGAACCATCGTTTTCACAATATGTCCATCTATAAAACATTTTGACAAAAAAAAGTCGTGTTACTTTATGATACTGGACAAAAACACTGTCTCAAACATTTGTTTTTGTTAATTGCTAGATTTTTTAGTTTTAATACTCCCGGCTACCAAATCCACACTTTTTATTACACGATTCCCAAGACAACATAGGAAAGCAGCCAGCAAATTATTCCAGAGTTTGCGGTTGACAATACACACGTCTGAATCTACCACCGCCAAACAATCAAAGGAAAGACCCTGAAGCATGGATCCAAGCAATCCATTTTGTTAAGTCCGAATATGTCATATCAGATTCTATTAAAGTAGAACAATCGTATATATAACGTGATTGTGGGGAGATTGAATAGACAAACGTTGTCTCGAATAGTACTCCCATTTGGGCACGGAAACGTGAATACATGGATAGTACAGATTTTGATCCACAACCATGGAAACGTGAATACATGGATAGTACAGATTTTGATCCACAACCATACAGCGATTTACGAGATATATTCCTGACAACATCCATATACCTATATTGAGCTATTCAACTGCTTGAATTCAGCGTGTGTTTATATGGAAGGCAAATCTTTTACAAATACTAGCATACGGTACAGTCGATTATAGTTACACCAAGTTTCTTGGGAAATCAAACCATTTCTCCTGAGGCCAAGAAAATAATAATATGCACGAGACAGGCGAATAGAAAGTTTCATAATCTGAAGTAAATGTAAGGATATGGTTGGACTATCAGAAGTGTATTTCCGTTTATTTGCTTGTCTTCAGTATTTACTCAGAGACAATTCAACCCTTCCAAACTCTAGAATTGTATTAATGGTACCTTTGAATAAAGTTATCGAGGTGAAACTGATAGAGCTTGGTGAAAGATGCGTGGAGCTTTATTTCATACAGATCTGCCGGTGTATCCTTCCATGGTTTGGCGATGTGGCTTCTCGAAAGTAACACGGGGGCTAGACGCCGGAGATATTAGCCAAAGGGCGTGCTTAATAATTAAATAAAACGTATTTATTGACGGGCTGGCGGATACCCTTATGTGTGCATACTTCGATAGTTCATGGGCTGTAGACCAACTCACCTACATTATGTATTAACAGTAGCTGTATCTAATAATGTATAGTTCTAAATACAATGGTATGTATCAAGTAATGTGCTAAGATGGGCTATAAACCTGGTTCCCCGGCAATTTATAAACACCAGACCTTAACAGCTGACAGGTAGTGAATTTTTTTCACAGCACCTGTGAGTCAGCAACGATGTAATACACACTACAAATGAGTCTCCTGCATGCTATAGAAAAAGCTTCTCTAGGAAACAACATCATTACATATAGCGAGCCATAAATTTGAGATTGTCCAATTCGAATGTGTAGAACTCGTGGGCTTCCAGAGACTAGGCGGCCACCGGAACCTTCGCCTCATTGTGGTGTGATCGAAAACCCACAGCCCCTCTCACTCTGAATTTTCTTCCGACGCCTTTAATATTACCCCATTCTGCACTTCCTCCCCTGACGCCCCTCACTCCACATATTTAGCATGACAATCATTTCATTCACCAAGAATTCTGGTCCTGGCGCCCCCACTTCACACTAAGATGTCCTCCACCATGAATTCCAAGTCTCATCATGTGAAGGAACCCCTACCCACCCTGTCGCTCCATGTATATTTGACTCTGCAGCTGGGCAAATGTATAGGGGTTAATCTATTAAGAAAGCACAGAATGTTTTTTAAAATATTGCCTAATGGTTTCAATTATAATATTGTATTATACTAGAGTATTATAGTATAATTGAATCTTTGTCAAATATAAAACAGATGATATATTCACACAGTAATAATGCTTTATTTTAAAACCGAATACAATCTATGTCTTATTCATACGAATATGTGCAGCTTGGCAGAGGATTTGTAATTGTGAGAAAAAAAAAACAATTATACTAATCACCTTTACATGCTTCGTCCTATACAAAACGGGAACAAATCTTTTGGAAGAGCAAACTCGTTCATAATATATATCGTTATAATACCTTTGGCATTAAATGCAACCATACAGTGGAATAACTGTATTGACTAGTGCAAAGTAAGTTTAAAACATGGTCAGCTTCCTGGCACAGACTAGGGACTATATCCGCGCCAAAATAGCGGATTATTTTGTTTAGAAAGGCGAAAGGATCGTGTCCTGATGGCAAATTAAAAATAGTATGGAGATGCTACTTTGGCTAAAACGACACATCAATCAAAATATCAGCAAACGCACTGAATCGTTTTCAATAATTCACCACGAATGTCGTGTTGCAACTTGTTAAACGTTCCTAAAGCTGACGCGAAATCACAGCTACGTTAGTATATTTGCAGTTATGGTCTCGAACTATTGGCCAATCTGGTTCACATTAACCTGATTCGATCAATTACCAATGCACTTTATTAGTTAGGCGACATGTCAACTGAGACAGATAGGGAGCAACGACCCGACTTGTATACCCAGTTAAACCATCTTTGGGTTTATGTTTATTGAAAGACACTTTTACTACTGACTGCACTATTATTTGTTTATGACCTCAATGTGGTCTCTTAAAGCAGATCAACTGACATTCGTATTGTCTCTATGTCTGGATAAGGGCTCTTTTACTGATCGATTGACTAATACTTCAAAATGTTCAAGGGTATTTGATTTATAAGCACACCCGCCACCCACTTAAACAAAATAATCAATGTAGAGACTTAGCTCTGATTTACCTATTGGTTGGTATTTGGACGGAAATCAACAGTTTTCTGCATTTAATCAAAGTACAAAAGCGACCACAACAATCCTTTCAAATTGAATTGGCAACATTTTGTTGCATAAAAAACTGCAAACAAAACAAACATAATTTTGAATGCATTCGAATGCAAGTTTATATTTTTGAAAGCGTTTAAACACAGTGCAAACCAATTTAGAACTACTAACTACATACGTTGGTGACCAGAATAGGACCTACACCGCTTTTCTCAAATTCACTTGGTCCCGGTAGAAATATATATAGCGTTGAATAACACATAGTTTCGTGATAAACGATAGATTGGCCACCTTGGCCACACGTGGTTTTTCTACCGGAGTAGCTCAGTCGGCGAGACCGCTGGTCGCGCTAGTCAGAGACCCGGGTTCGGATCCCGGTCGAGACAAGCAAAATATCTATAACAGAAGCCTCACATATTTGTTCGCGGTAAGTGAGATTTATATAACATGTTTTTGCCCTGTTATTAACGACCGAGTCCCGGTGACGTTTGGCTTATCAGACGACGAGTACTGGGCATGTTTGGTGATAACTCACCAGTTGATTTCAAAAGCTGGCGATGTTTCCATAATCTACAGCCTCATCTGTTTCTGATGCCTGTCATATGAGTCAGGTCAATAATTATATGTGTTTACGTTTTTGAAAATTTTGGATCCTGAAGGATCTTGACATTCAAAGCAAATTCAATAAATAATCATATAAATTAATTCAGTACTTTGGGTTTTATTTCTCAAATTATAATTTATATCACAACTTATTAAATTTATTTAGTACAATATATCTTGCTTTAAGAAAAAAGGAAGAAACATTTCAGAAATATTTTAGAGCATAGTTGTATAATTGCAACTTAAGGACCTCGCATATAGTTGGGACATTAATGTTCCCGCGTAGCTGAAACATGGACCATCCCCCTAAAAACAAAAATAATTCGAAATTGGGAAAACTGCATTAAGAGGATTTGTTGTAAAGTAAGACTGTCACCCAATGTAGGTTTATATTTTTACAATTTAAAATCGTGTACATTAGCTGATAAGATGGTCATAAGAAATGGAACAATAATTGTGATATCTCTGCTCTGATGAACACAGATGTGAGTTCCTATCGTAGCTAAGCAGAGAAATCCTCGTAAAGCCAGTGTTTGGGTTATATTTAATAGTTAATTATCTCGGTCCCGAGAACATAATGTGAGTTAATCAAGTCCTTTATTATAACCCAAGGCAGTAGGCTATAAGAACATGTCTGTCGAAACACAGCGCCCCCTGGTGTAGGTTTCCGCAAAAAAATCAGATGGTGTTAGCACGTGTAATGTGTTTAACCACATACATAAATCTGAACTGTTAAACTGACCTGTGAAAAAGGACTTTATATAAACATTAAAAAGCTAACCATTTTCTACAAGCTACATAAGGATTGATATCCAGTGGATGTACACCGGAACATTGGAATATATATTCTTGGAGTTAAACATAGGCCTTGGCCTTTTTGTCATGAAAGGAACTCATCAAATTCGGCGTTATACTGTTTCGTCTAAGATTTGAAGTTCTGTACGAATTATTTTTGATAACCCATGGCTAGGCGTTTGGGGGCTTTCAGAAAACTTAAACAATTGTGTCTGCATTTATATTACTGGTACAGTGAATATCTAGCATTCGTCTAGCATTTGGACAACGGCTTACATGTCACACGACTCCGTAGTGTCCATCAACTTGTTACCATTATGTTTGGTATGTTTAATTTAGTGGGGTTTATTAAACATCCCCATGATTGCAGGAAACACGGTGTGACTTACTCATATATACACCTGATGATGGCTAGACGGGCTCCAACCCTTGAAATTTAGGCCTACCTGCTAGTAGGATTAGTGAACCCGCTAAAAAGTATACCTAAGCCACGGGCAATACTTACTAACTCGCGCTCTAACTACTATGATACGCAAATAGAAAATCTGGCGAACGCAAATAATACACGTTTCTGAATTTCCATTTAGTGTGCACCTCGGGCAATATATTGTTCTCCATGCTACAGGAGCTATCCAATAGTAGTAGCCTGTGGTTTAGGTTAACGGTCACTATGAAATATGGCTGTGTTCAAATGAAGGCCTAATGGGTGTTTGAAGCCTTAATTATTATGAGAAAAACTACACCCACACAGATACCTGACAAATTTAACAAAGGAGACTACCATAGGTTGAATTCCACAGCCTCAAACTATACCCATTGTAGCTATCAACGTAACAAAGTATAAACGACTTTAGTATATTTTAAAGAATTTTACATGCAAATGGTGAAGTTGTTACTAGATGACTTGAACTACTAGGAGATGGTTTCTCTATTGGAATTACTGTACAATAATCAACAGCCTATAATTTGGATTCAGTTGTAGTGCCTGACCATACAATTACATGGTCGTTTCCTGCTATTGCAAAAACAAAAAAATTGAGAGGATATGTAATCTTCTTTGTAGATGAACTATATTATCTCGTCTCTGATTTTATCTTCCACTTCCCAGTCTGTTTAGGTTTTTTTGATCGTATTGGTAAATGATAAAATGTCAACCTAAATAACATTATTTGAGTAGCCGATGGGGATAGCTTTTCATCAACAATGCATCTCAACAGGTAACAAGTGTAGTAATAAATATACAGATGTTGAGTCACAATGAAGTTAAATTATTTTTCTTTGATTAATACTGCTCGTGTATTATGACTGCAGGTAATAAGCTACTACAGACTCAATCTATTCCATTGTAAGACAATTTGTCATATCACCATAGATATCGTTTATCTTCAGAAAACTAACCTGGATATGGATAAACCAGATTCATTTTTTCTCTCATGTTTTATAACTACTTTGACGCCGAGGTCGCCAAGTACTATAGCGGTCGAGTATGCTCTCTTGTACCTTTTGGAAAAATATATGAAACTTTTTGAAAATTTTGGATTTAGAATTCAGTGGATAGCCATTATGTTTGGATGTTAATATAGGTATAGCCTTTTATTTCATAATACAAAACAAAACCGGTACACCTGCATTGCACACATGTTCCTGAAATGCGTTTTGCTGTCAATGCATGTCATATATCACGTCGTTAAGATGGGATAGGCAATGTGTATGAACTATAATATAACTAGAGGCCTATATACTAACAAATTATGACTAAAATGTCATTGGACAAAACTAACATAAAACACACTTCAGCAGTGTTGATCGATGAAACCATGTTAAATTGTCCATAAACACAGTTGTCACCTATTCTGTTAGAATCTAGCTCACTGATTGGTTGATCGAACGGCTCCAAATAACCACGTCCATCTGTAGATTGCCATATACGGACAAACGGGGTTGAAATAAAACCACAAGCCGGGTTGAAATCATTTGTAGCTTGCTGCTAGTGACAACCACGTGAGATCAAATCGACAGATCGTAGGATGTCCTTGCTGGAAGCATGCATGTATTTGTTCATGTTGGCTCAGCTATATACACTCTTCAAAAAAGGAAACGCAAAAGAGAATTTGAAAAAGTAGCTTATTGTATCCAAACCGCACGACCAAATTTATATGTTGTAATGATATATATTTGTTTCTAACGTCCATGTTAACCAAATCCTCGCTCAAACGCAACTTTTGATGATTTAGAACGATGTTAATGGTCGTTTGTATCGTAATTATGAAAATCATCCGTGAAAAACAAGTAAAAGTCCAAATAACCGATTTGCACGTGCAAAGGGCTCAGCTATAAACACCCAAATGAATCAGGCAGATTTGTGACAATTATCGAAAGTTAGGATCGAAGTACATGTCACGTCTCAACGCAGCCGTCGGAAATATTGCCATTGGGCGTTTGCAAGCTGGCGAATCCAAGGGTGTCATTGCGAGGACCTTCGTTCATTCTAGCACGATAATACGCTTGTGGGATCGGTATGTCCAGACGAATACTGTAAATGACCGTTCAAGATCGGGGAGGCCTCGAGTCACCACACGGGCTGAAGAACGATAAATACGGGTATCTCATTTGCGTGATCGCCATCGTACTGCACGTGACACAGCCCAAGAACAGTTTGGAGACCGCATAGTGTCTGACCAGACAATCAGGAACCGTCTAAGAGAGGCTGGAATCCGAGCAAGACGACCCAGGTTGACCCTCCTTAACACGTCTACATCAGGGTCAACGGGTCCGATGGTGTAACAGAGTACAGTAATGGAATCTGCAACATTGGAGGAGAATATGGTTCTCAGATGAGTCACGTTTTCTGCTAAGGCGACGTGACGGCAAACAGCGTGTTTACAGGAGACGCAATGAAAGATATGTACCAAACCGTATGAGGGAAGTCGACAGA
>JARFOD010093991.1:0-17403 GCA_031763545.1 Mopalia muscosa | reverse complement strand
GACAAAATAGATCTCCAGTCTTGTTGGTAGTTATCTAAAAGACGTTTAACAATTAACATAACCCTTGTCTCATTTTCAACTCTTTGGTTGATCCACGCAAAGCCAAGGCCTAAGTTATTGAGTAACTCCTTTACTTTTGAAGCGCATGTGCATTTCCCTTTCCTGTCAAGGTTAACTAGCATTATATAAGCTTTTCTAGGATATCTAATATCAGACATCTTTAATAGTTTGAGCCAATACTTAATACATTTAACAGCCGAATCGCAAAATAGTGGATAGCGACCACATCCACCCAATGCCATTGCATTAGGTGCACTGCGGCGGTTTTTAACACTCTTTTGCATGCGAGATAATGCACCATTTCCAGTGGTTCGTAATGCTGGAAGCCCCATATCTCGGATGCATATAATAACATTGGTTTCACTTTTGAAGAAGGGATTAGGTGGTACATCGCCAAGACACCACAGTGTGCGCAATATTTCAGTGAGGGCACGTTTGCCCTGTGCTATGAATCGATTAGTTGCACTATGGAAGCTTAGTTTTGTTGAGAATAGCATGCCCAAGTATTTATATGAGGACGCGACCTCGAGGGTTTCCTGTCCAAGTAGCCATTTTTCTTTACTGTTTTATTTACCACCCTTTCTGAACACAACTACCTTAGTTTTTGCTATATTTACGTTAAGTTCACACGATTTACAGTACTCATTTAGAATATTTAGCTGTCGCTGCATGCCGGGAATTTTATACGAAATCAATGCTCAGTATACTCAATAAGGATATCCCCCTGTAATTGCCAGGATGTTTTACATAGCCGCTTTTATATAAGGGTACAATGATGGATGTTTTCCATTGGTCGGGAAGTTCATCAGTTTCGATTTACAACATTTGATGGGCATATAAAAAAATCACTAAGTAAACCATCGATACCTGGTGATTTGATCCTTTTTAAATGGTCGATGGAATATTTGACTTCTAGCTCAGTTATTGGGACATTAAGTGTTTTGGTGGTATACTGTCCAGTCTCTAATATCGGTGGTTTTACAAACGCTGGTAGATGGTCATCGGCTGGAGTTCCAAATGCTTCAAATAAATTAACAAAATAGGTGAACCAAATATCTGATGGAATTACATTCGTGTTTTTTTTTTTTTTACATCTAATGCCTTTAATGAGTGCCCCAAAATTTTGACAGCTTGAATTCTGTAAGAGTTCTAATTGTTTTAGGTCAAATTGCTTTTTCTTAGAATCTATCAATGCCTTGTATTGTTTGCGTACTGTACTATATTGCGTGTAGTTATGATCACTTCTATTTGATCTAAACATCCTAAAAAATTGTCCACATTTTGTGAGCTGCAGTTGTTATAACATAACACCCCCAAAAGAGAAGGGTTCAGTTACCACTGATCTGTGTAATGAACATGCTAAGCAGTTTTTGTCTTTGTGATCTGCAAACCATTTAAGTTTGCTCTGAGTCATGAGTTATAGTAACATGTTAAATGAGAGAAATGGGTAAGCTTAGTGTGTCTTTGTGTCAGAGGTTATAATTATCAGCCTACTTCGAAGAGCATATATTAAGTATAAAGTACAGGAAACAGGTTTAAAATGTGACAGTTTATATGGAAAAATGACAAAAACTGGCAAATCAAGTTGTTTCATCGTAATTGGTAGTAAATAACGACTTTAGAGCAGCAAGCTAATGTTTTTTTTTTGTCATTTTAATCGGAACCAGCCACTCCACAATGGTATTGAGGAGAAACTTGCGTGTTTACGATCTACTTAGTATTCAGTAGTCTGTTGTAATAAAGTAAGTCAAGTCTGTCCTCGATTGGTTCGCCAATAAAAAGTCAAATAGTGCAATTACAAGTAGTTAAATATTCCGTTATTGTAATTACCTAAGAACGATATTTGAGTTTTTTCTTACTTTATGGCGAGCATCCATTTGGTTTTATCTCTGTTATCTGATTAATGCTTTAATACGCAGGACACGTGCCGAAGTTCGGTCGACGTCTATAAATGTGGCCATAGTAACTAACGAGGTACCGATTCAGGCCGGTGGTTTCCATGCGTGTCTGCACGCTCTGGCATATCGATGCTGATATAGAGCGCAAAAACAGGTTAAGTTGTAAAGAAAGTGCCTGATAACGAAGAAGGACGTTAAATTCTCTAGTGTGACGTCATTTAAAAGCTCCACTACCACGAATGCTGTGACGGCAGAAGATCGCCTTGCAATAATTAAATTACCTCCCTTACCAACTTTCAGAGATTCCCTTTGTATGATCAGTTAATAAACTATTGCATTAGGCATGCAATGTGCTGGGTTATTTATCGCGTAAAGATAGTGTAATGTATCGGGATAAATTATGTCGTATCCTTTGATGGAGTCATTTTTTTTCTGGATTAAGGCTGGGTGACTTATTAATTACTTTTTTGACTATTGTCATTTCGATTATGTAGCATATCAGATAAACAATTCATACATGTAGGGTGTATCCAGTCCTACAAAGATGCACTTTAAACTTATTCAATAAAAATGCAAACACTTATGGATTCTGATAGCATACGGACCTAATTTTCTTTAATTCGCGGATTGTCACGATGTGAAAATGACAGGTGATGTAGATTGCTGAAATTGTGTTTTGGCCTTTAATATAATATTTTTTAAAAAGTGTCAATCCCTATATGTATGAATCCGGATCTAAATTAATATATGTAGTCTTTGTTTATGAAATTCTTTGGGCTTCGAAAGTTTTGTATGGTTGAGCAAAAATTTAGACATTTCTTTTATCTTAAACAACATGTGACCATCACCCATGGATTTTTTCTACAAGGCAATGCCAGAGAGAAACATCTAGTCGGTTGAACATTATCTGTCTCCAGTGTGTTTTATTAACTTGTTTGACTTATATTGTGTATCACTCGCCACGCGATTCAAACGAAAAGTATTGTGATTGTTGATTGCTTTGAGGGAATTTGAGGGATTACATCCTGACACATATCAGCTAGGAATAGTTATTCTGCTACTTAGTAGTACTAGTATTATTTCTTGACCGATACATAATGTATATCTTCCGTCATCAGCACGCGCCAACCGCAGAGAAATCTGATCCTTGATACTGAGACTGAATTAAGGTACACGTGCTCTTGTCTAAATCTATCATCTTATTTCCCGTTTGAGTTATCTTGCGCGATTGCTTCAACATTGCCTTGTAGTTGTCTATGGGAATCATGTCCAGATCTCGTTTTACCTATTTTGACGGACGGTATTGTTCATTGATTAGTGTTTAACGTACCAGTCAACAACAATTCTCGTAAATGTTTATTGCCGGTGTTCGAAGGGAAGAAACATAAACTTGGGAAGAAGTCTAAAAATCCGTCTGCAATGATAATAGGTTCAACTGCCCCATATATAATCGACTGAGCCAAAATCAGTTTCGTTTTGTAAACGTAAGTGCAAATCCCCCCGTTGACAACCCAACAATGTCTTCGCCAAAGCCGCATCCAATAGTGGAAATCGGTTCACAATTGAAATCTTATACATTTTGTAAAATGTTCGTTTTTGGCTTTTAATTCGAATTATATGAAGTTTTTATGTTGTTAACTCACGAGGTTTAGTTAACGAAAAGTCTGAAATTTGACAACATCATATCCCATTTACACTGAATAGACTTGGAATATTGTTTAATGCAAATGCAAGGTAGATCACTTTATCAAACACGCCAATAATATCACTATAATAAGGTACTCGTGATTTTATCTTTACAAGAAAATTGTTTTTAAAGTATTCCACTGCCTCCTTGATACGCAAAAAAGAGACGACTGGTTGTCATATGTGGGGCAAATGTGGCTGTAATGGAACCCTTAAAGGCTCTTCAGCCATCGCGCTGGTGGAACAAGTTATGGTTTTGTGCTGGAATCCTCACAGCAACTGTTCTAATAGTTTTCCCTTTCTTGTTATATGAAAGAACCCTCTTTTTCGTAATGGCTTCATATCGTACCATCCTATTTTTTAAAGAACCCTAAAAAAATACAATCTTTCTAAGAGTGCAGCCTAAAATCCGTCTGTTACGACATAGATTACTGTCTCGGAGCAGGAACTCGTGATGTAAAATACCACGATGGTCAGTATGTTTGACTTCGGCGTTTTGCTGAATGATATAAAGGTGAGCAGCGATTTTGCGATCAAGAATGGCATTTGATCTCATAATAGATAAATGAGTGGTCACTGAATTGGCAGCTCGATTGAAATAATCACTGGACAGATTATAATGCTTGTGGACAGACTTCAGACTGATAACGGGTTAGGTACATAGTCTCTATTCTACCATTGTTATCATTGATGAAACAGCTCACAACCAAAGATTGGATTTATACTAATTGATTTTGTACGTGGTCTGCGAATGCGGGAATGCGAATCTACATGCTTGAAGTACTTGAGTCAGTGATAAATCTTTTTGCCTTGGGCGATATTGGCATTAACTAGTTTCTGACCACTAACCAAAGAGATGGGGTTGACGGGATAACTGCTCGACTCTTGACCCAGGAACGTGATTTACAGGCATTATTCGCCTGTAGTTGATCAATCCAGTGAGTGGTCAATGAGTCATAGGATAAGGTGATGCGTCCGAGCTAATGTTGAATTACTGCATATCGGGGTCTTTGAAATCACAGTGTTTTATAATAGGTTAGAATGTGATTGGGAGTCAAAGTTTATTGTCATTATTCCATAATGAGTGGACGCATACTTGACTAGATACCTCGCTTGTTTGGCTTTTTGTAGTGAATATAGTGATATAATAAATATTAATCAAGACCAGAATCTATCTTAATCATTAGTTTTTGTTTTAGAACACAGATAAATTAGTGGAAAATCAAGCTGTGTAAACATCCAAGATGTCCGTGGATTTTCGTTTTTAAGTTATCAATTTACCTTTTTGGGGGATACCTTCCTACTTTTGCAGTCTGTATTTGTATTTCTGTTCACAAGTGTTGTCTGTAATTATAACTTTCTAGAGGAGAGGATGCTATCGGTAAATCTTTTTGACATTTTTTTATCTTTAAAAATCAGACCATAACAGTTATTTGTGGAAGCATCTTGGAGTATATACTCTCATAGGATCACTGTTCGACGCAGGACTCAAGGAGAATATAGAGCGGTCATGTACGGAAGATAAGAAAATCAGAATGTGTATTTTACTTCTATTTAAGCCCATGGCCTTAACACTAACAGCTTGATGTAAGACAAAATTACTGTTTTCTGGGAATCATGGGATAGTCACAGGAGAGCGTTACAAAATGCTAGTAGTATTTCTTTATTGCCTGTAGTTGTGACAATTGTTATTGCCGCTTTAAGAACGTAATATGACACAAATCAGTGTGTGTTAAAGATGGTGTGAGCTGAAGTTGTTATAACATTACTTCCCCAAATGAGAACTGTCCAGTTACCACTGATCTTTGTGGTGGAAATGCTAAACATTTTATGTCTTTTTCACCTGCAAACCATTCAAGTTTGCCCTCAATCATAGTGTGACAGTTACGTTAAACACAGGCTAAGATCGCTGTGTTATACGATGCCCTGAACGTAACAGTGATTACAACCGACTGACCAGTAAACGCTTATAAGATTGATTGATTTCGGAGACTCCCTTCTGACCAATCTTACCTCAAAATCTATTCTGATCGATTTTGTAGGTGATTAGGCTATACTCCACCTAAAAAATTGTCCCACTGCGGTTTGACACATCGTCTAATATAAAAGAGGTGGATCATTATCCCGGAAATAGGTAAGTTATTGCGGTAAAATGGTGTCCAGTTGAAATCCCGCCGGTCCCAGACTGTCGGCCTGAGAAAAAGTGCTACCGGACTGGTTTTGTTTTTGCCCACTCGCATAAGATTAAAGTACATGTTTTAGAACGGCGGACACTTGACCACTGGTCATTAGTAACTCACAGCCTATAGTTATTGAGTTTTTGGGCGCTGCTCCATATTTCATAGCCTCCTCCCCAGCTAAGTGATTAACTTGTTCATATGCTCATGTATTTTTGATCAGTGTGAAGACCGGGCCGATCCTGGTTCAGTGGCTTCGTTTTAAAATTTCACTGGAAGGACTGTCGTGACGATAAAGTAGGCAGCTTTGTTGGGATTAACATCAAAGTGATTTATAGTAAAAAATATTGTACAAGCCAGGGAATGTAGACGTCATATGTGAAACCGAAAGATACGACATGTGACAGAGGTGTTCAATGTGAAATGCACTTAAATGATAAAGCCTTGGACTAAACTGTGAAGTGAATAAGGGCCGTTCATTGTTTTCCCCCTTTTGTGAGTAGCTTGGGATGCTTTACTGACCAGGTGTATTGTAACATAATTCTGATAGCTATCCGTGATTTAAAATTCCCCGTAGATATTTTTCACGTTGGGACATGATTCTGCTCCATTGGGAGGGAGGTGGTAGGACGGAATGGAAGTGTGTCCCAAAAAGATACAACAAAAAATTATTATAATTGCATTGTAAAGTTGACAGGGTTAGAATGACTCACAATCGCAGACACAACCCTCGGGCTCAGGAAGCAAACTTCCGCAAGGAATTATCGATACCACAGACCTATCAGCCCGTCTACCTTCCATAAAACACGAAGACATTTGTTTAATAGAAACGTAACCGTGTGAACTCAATAAATTGTAATCACTATAAAATATATAAATAGTGAAATTATAGTCCAAATTTCAGAAAACAGAAATAGAATGTGACAGTTTTTATGGCAAGATGGAATCTGGAAATGCTGTTTGATTGCTTGTAATGGGTAGTTTGTAACGTCTTTAGAGCAGCAAGATAATGCTTTCTGTTTATTTTAATCGGAGCCAGCCACTCCACAGCGGTATTGAGGAGAAACTTGCGTGTTTACGATCTACTTAGTATTCGGTAGTCTGTTGTAATAAAGTAAGGCCAACTCTTGCCTCGATTGGTTCGCCAATAAAAAAAGTCAAATAGTGTAATTACAAGTAGTTAAATATCCCGTTATTGTAATTACCGAAGAACGCTTTTTTGAGTTTGTCTTGCTTTATGGCGAGCATCCAGTTGTATTTATCTCTGTTATCTACTGGTTAATGTTTTAATACACAGGGCACGTTCCAAAGTTTGGTCGATGGCTTAAATACTGTAAACCATTCCATTTTCCGGTGGTTTCAAATTCTAGTAATTCACGCCAATACTACTTTTCTATACAAGTTTGAAGATGTTTGTATATGTATATGGTGTATGTTTTCTTGGTGAATAAACAAAACCAAATCAAATCCAATTGCTTATATTTGGCAAAAAACTGTATTGTTTTGTTTTAAATATCGATAACAAGATACATGCATTAAAAGTGACCATGGCATAACCCTGTTTCTATACACTACGTGCAGTCGTGGGATATGTATGAATGAATTTATCATATTGGCTTTTTTCGGCATAGACTTACCCATCCGTGTGACTATAATTAAGTAGATACGAGTCGTTTACATCTTGAGCGGACTCGTTCACTTCTTGTCAGTCTAAATTGTCACAGTTACTCAGTGACCCTTCCCAAAAATATCAGTTTTTCAAGTCACAGCGGATATGCCCATGTACGCTAACGGATAGACTGGCTGAAGCGTCTCCGCAAAAACATATTAGTAACACAAAATAAATTTATTGAAAGTTAATGAAAGGAACAAAGAAATTTGAGATGAAAATAGAAGAGACGAAGAGACAAAAAAAGTTAATTAACCATACAAGTGATTCTAGGCATACATCAATGCGGAACGTGAGGTAAGTTAGCATGACGGAGCATGACTCGAACCAATGGCTTTCAGAGTCCGACCTAATATTATATAGGTCGATGACACTATTACACACCAAGAAACAAACGACATTATAACCTTGTTTTAAAACTGTTGTCTTACATTCTCTATACTTGGTCGTGTCTGGACAATAGGTCTTTAACGATAAAAATATTGAAATTTTGTTCATTTGCATTATTGTTCGTTTTGCTACAGGATCTATGTATATTGCTTGTGATATCCTGTAACGGATTTCCCGACATTATTGTTATAAACAAAGTTCTAAGCAAGCAATGTACATTGATTGGCACGATACCTGTTGCTCCTCGTATGGTTTTAGTGCTTTTCTGTTGAGTGCTTACAACTATCTGCTTGGACGTTTCCCAGAGATTTTAATGACTCTAGAGTCCATCATTCGAGTTGTTGTTGGATCGTTTACCCATTAACCGGAGAACTAGTCGGTGGTCACAGATCACAGTGATAGGAAGGTGGAAACCTTACCTGAATGGATCTTTGTTGATGACAGTAATGAGAGTTGGCCTAATGACAGCTATTAACTGCAGGTTTATTAGGCTGAATTCAGCTTCTTAGTGAGTCCATGGCTAGAGATGAAAGTAATGCAGTATTAGAAATCAGAGCAGTTTCACTAAGGATATTGGTAAGGCTATAAACGTAAGGTTAATTGAAGTTTATATGATTCTAGGGTATCTTGGAAATGAATGTGACATTCATGTATGAGTCACGGAAAGGAAATTACGGCTTCTAGCACTGTACATTTTTTCTTGTAGTCTTTTACATAGTGTTGTGATTCAGGGTAGAGTATATTGTCAATACTGTTACCAGTATGTTTAATGGGATTTCATCAACCCGCTGTTATATAAGTGAACTTGCCTGAAGTATAAGTAGCGGCGAGAAATCTGCATCAACCAACCACCAAGTGTACTCTTCAAATGGCCCAGCCACCCAGAGAATAATCCTTCGATCAGATGTCAACGTATGCTTGATCGATCTAAACACGTTATGACAACTATATTTCTTAAACGGGTTGTGCATTATATCCGACCGACCATAGTCTGCTACCATTGATTTTCTCCGGGGGCCTCATTTCTTTGACAGATCTCTTCCACCTGACCACAAACATTTAGTTTATTTCTTGGAATGTTCTGTTGCGTTGGGACCGGACATAAGATTGATATACAAAGGTTGTTTAGCTGGTTTGTGTGAGAAACACAGTTTTCATGCCTTTACCTTAAGTTATAGATTTAGATACCCTAAACACAAAATTGTTTTCAAGTGCCATTGACATGTGGCAAGAAAGGATGTCCAAAAACAACAAGAAAAACGTCCTGTGTTTATATGTGTGGGTTAAATTCGTATAGCGAATTGATGTTGACAGGGTGAGCTTTTTCCTCTATATCTCTAAATTTAAATTACCCAGGTTCAAATTATCTTTTTAACATTTTATTTAAATCAAGCAACAGAAAGAAACCGAAACGGGAAGCCTTTTTTTTTTTTTTACATGTATCAGTTAAATCGATGAGCGATGACATATGGACATGATCGACTTTTTCGTATACCCCAATTAAAGGTTGATCACTAACTTTTAAATGCTCTTCTCATATCGTATTTAGGCAATCCTAGCTGTCAACAGATATCTCAAGCAGAGCATTTTTACGTTGGCCGATTGCATCTTTCATCTCGCTGCATTTCCACTTCAGATTGATCGTCAATGAGGAGGAATTAAATTTATCACTGGCTCGGAATGATTAATGAAGATTGTGCAATAACTGATTTAAGCTAACGTATTTTACGGTGGTCTGTATGAATTAAGACTTTCCCCAAAGTGCCGAAGCCCAATTTGTCGATGTCCATTACTCACTGTGTTTATGGTTTATGCCTATAAAGATTGTATCTAATTTGTGTCTCACAAAAGTATGACCCTCGTATCAGATCAGTGTTGTAGTTTTATAACTTTGCAATGGAGGATTATCAAGTTTCCAACCGTGCAAAGCTTTGTACAACACCGAAAAAACACCCAACAAATACCCTTCACAATGACGCTGTCCCTCGGTTGCTAAAAACTGCCAGAAAGATTGGTTCTGGGCAGACGTTATGTTGAGTGGCATTTAGAAGCTGGGTAAATTACAAAGACATGACGACTGAGATGGATTTTCAACTTCTGGATATATTGGTGCGCGACATTTCGATCTAGATACTAAGATTGCTTGAAAACGATCTTAGTATCTAGATCGAAACGTCGCTGACCAATGTATCCAGAAGTTGAAGATTTATTTCAGTCGTCATGTCTTTGCAGTTTATACTTGTTAACACTATCATTCTTGGACAATTTGTGATGAACAGTGATAACGACCGACTGACCAGTTTATCAGTTTGACCGACTTATCAGTTTGATTGATTTCAGAGACTCCCTTCTGACCAATATTACTCTTCTTTTCAAGTCTAAAATCTATTCTGATCGATTTTATAGGTGATTAGGTCGTACTTAAATATTTAAAGATCATAAAAACTGGAAATTCTGTTTGTTTGCTTGTAATTGGTAGTTAATAACGACTTAAGAACAGCAAGCTAATGTTTTTTGATCATTTAAATCGGAACCAGCCACTCCACAACCGTATTGATGAGAAATTTGCGTGTTTCCGATCTACTTAGTATTTGGTAGCCTGTAGTAATAAAGTAAGGCCAACTCTTTTCTTGATTGGTACACCGATAAGAAAAGTCAAATAGTGTTATTAAAAGTAGTTAAATATCCCATTATTGTAATTACATAAGAACGCTTTTTCAAGTTTTTCTTGCTTTATGGCGATATTCCATTGAGTTTGTCTCTGTTATCTACTGATTAATGCAGAGCACATTCCAAGGTTGGTCGGTACCTATAACGGTGGTCAGAGAAACTAAAAAGGTACCGATTATTAAGGCCGATTTTTTCCTTGCTTGTCTGCACGTTTTTGTAACTCGCTGCTTTTATGGTACACGGAAACAGAGGAAGTTGTAAAGAAAGTGCCTAGTAACGAAGAACGGAGTGGAATTTCCAGTTTATTTTTTATCTAAAAGACACTGTGCAGTCAAACAAAAGGAAGGAATGGTTTAGACACCTTTAATCAGCGGTTTCGAATTCTAGTCACTCAAATACAGATTTACTCAGGCCAATATTACATCTTCTATACAATTTTGAATGTATTTGTGTATGCGTATTGATATGGTATATGATATATTGGTGAATAAATCAAATGAAATCAAATCCAATTGCTTACGTTTGGAAAATGATGTATGTTTTGTTTTAAATATCGATAAAAATATACAGGCATTCACTGTGATCATGGTAGGCATATAACCCTTGTTGTGTACATTACGATAAGTCGAAGGATATCGAGTATAGAAATCAGATGAATTCCACTAACAGAAGGTTATTTGAAGTATATAATGTTATAGGGGCTCTTGGAAATGAATGCGACCTTATTCTTCTTGAAGGAGACATGGAGAGGAGATTTGTTACGGCTCGTTACTCTGCACCTCCATTTTTGTACATAGTGCTGTGATTCAGGGTAGAGTCTTTTGGTCAATACTCTTACCAGTATGTCCAGTGAGATTCCATCCACCCGTCACAGTGGCACGCTGTTATATAACTTCAATAACCTGAAGTATAAGGACCGGCGTGACATCCGTATCAAGCAACCACCTATTGTACTCCACAAATGGCCCAGTTACCCAGTGAATAATGCGTCGATCATATGTCAAGTTGATCAATCTCAACACGTTATAACAACCATATGTCTTCTGGTGACCGGGTTGTGTATTGTATCAGACTGACCATAGCCTGATACCACTGGTTTCTCTGGCGGCCTCATTCCAGTGACGGATCTCTACCTCCTGACCAAAAACCTTAAGTTTATTTCTTGGAATGTTCTGTTGCGTTGGGGCCGGATATAAGATTGATACAAAGGTTGATTAGCCGGCTTGTGTAAGAAGCACAGTTTTCATGCCTTCATCTTAAGTTACATTAAGTTACTTTGTTTTCATAAAAATTCCCATTGAAAAAAGCTACAAGATACTCTAAACACACATTGTTTTCAAGTGCCATTGACATGTGACAAGACAAAATGGCAAAAAACAACAAGAAAAACGTCCCGTGTTTATCTGTGTGGGTTAAATGGTATAGCAAATTGATATTGATAGTGTCGGTTTTTCCCTCTATCTCAAAGATTATATCGGGTTCAAAATATGCTTTTAACACGTTTATAAATATTCAAGCATTGGAGAAAAAGATTTAAAAAAAAAAACAACAAAAAAATATATTTTTTTTTACATATATCAGTTAAATGGATGGGCGATGACATATGGACAAGATCGACGTTTTCCTATACACCAATAACAGGTTATTTGCTAACTTCAAATGTCTTTCCCATATCTCTTAATGCAATCCTAGATCTCAAGCGGACGATTTTTTATATTTGCCGATTGCATCTTTCATCTCGCTGCGTTCCCACTTCAGATTGATCGTCAATGAGGATGAATTAAATTCATCAGTGGCTCGGAATGATTTATGTAGATGGGCAAATAACTGATTTAAGCTAACGTGTTTTATGGTCGTCTGTTTGAATTAGGAGTTTCACCAAAGTGCCGAAGCCCAATTTGTCGATGTCCATTACTCCCTGTGTCAATCAAGTTTTATGACGTTAAAAATTGTATCTAATTTGTGTATCACAAAAGTATGACCCTCGTATAAGATCAGTGTTGTACTGTTATAACTTTGCACTAGAGATTTATCAAGTTTCCAGCCGTGCAAAGCAGTGTGCACCACCGAAAAAAAAAAAACAAACAAATCAACAAAACAACAAATACCCTTCACAATCAGTCAGTCAGTCAGTTGCTAAAAACTGTGAGAACCTATTCTGGCTCTGAACAGGTGTTATATTTACACTTCAACAATCAGTGGAGTTTATTGTCATTTGGAGTGAGAAAAGCCTTGCGCCATTGTCTGACGTGACAGTTTATGGAAGGTTTTGTTGATGTCTGAGCTGTGCAAATGGTGTTAACACGTATACATGCCAGTAATCATGGCGGGGGCTATCGGAACGTTTTATTACCGAGTAGAGCGTGACAAAATGATATTGGTATTTTTTTATTGTGTGCAGTTTTGACAATTGTTATTGCCACTTCCAGAACGTGCTATGACACAAATCAGTGTTTGCGAAATAGGGTGTGAGCTGCAGTTGTTCTAACATTACTTACACAAATGAGAACTATGCAGATACCACTGATCTGTTTGTCAAAAATGCTAAACATTTGTGTCTCATAGAGGTGACAATCCTAAGTCCTCAATATCGAAGAGCAAACTCCCAAAAGATTAACATTAAGTCAGGACCAGTTTTGGATGACAAGTCCAGTCTCATTCAATCCTAAGGCAAATACAGTTTATAGTTGTTAACACTATCATTGTTGGACAATTTGTTTACTGAACCTAACTCTTGGCGACCAGTGATTACAACCGACTGACCAGTCAAGGCTTATCAGTTTGATTGATTTCAGAGACTCCTTTGTGACCAATGTTACCCTTCTATTTATGTAACAATCTATTCTGATCGATTTTGTTGGTGATTAGGCCATACTGTACCTGGTCAAATTGTCCCACTGCGGTTTGACACATCGTCTAATATAATAGAGGTGGATCATTTTCCCTGAAATAAGGGTGTTATTTCGGTGAAATGAGCTTTTGATGGTGTCCAGAGAAAACCACGCTGGTCATAGACTGTCGAGCTGAAAGAAAGTGCTATCGTACTGGTTTATTCAATTTGCAGGAATAAAATTATACGACCTGATTTTAAACGGCAGGTACATACGGGATCACTGGTCATTAGAACCTCAGAGTCTTTATAGCTAATGACTTTTTGGGCGCTGCTCGATTTTCGGATTGCTTCTTCACCAACTACGTGAATGACAGTTGCTGTTCATGTATGGTTGATCAGTGTAAAGACCGGATTGATCCTGGTTCAGTGGCTTCCGGTAAAAATTTCACTGGAAAGACCGCCGTGGCGATAAAGTAGGCGGCTTTGTTGGGATTAACGTCCAAGTGATTTATATTTTGTAAAAAATTTTGTACAAGCTAGGGTATGTAGACATAATATTTGAAACCGAAAGATACGACATGTGACAGAGGTGTTCAATGTGAAATGCACTTAAATGATAAAGCCTTGGACTAAACTGTAGAGTGAATTAGGACCGTTTATTGTTCTCGCTCATTTGTAAGTAAGTAGCTTGGGATGCTTCACTGACCAGGTGTATTGTAACATAATTCTGATAGCTGTCCTTTATTTAAAATTGCCCGTAGATATTTTCCTTGGTCTGGGGAGTGTATTAAGTTGGGACGTGATTCTGATCCATTAGGAGGGAGGCGGTGGGACGGGATAGAAGTGTATTCCCAAAAAATACAACCAAAATGTATTATATTTGCATCGTAACGTTGACAGGGTTAGATTGGCCCACAATCGCAGACACGACCCTCGGGCTCAGGAAGTTTCCGCTAGGAATTATCGATACAACAGAACTATCAGCCCGTCTAGCTTCCATAAAACACGAAGACATTTGTTTAATAGAAACGTAACCGTGTGAACTCAATAAATTCCAATCACTACAAAATAGAAAAATAGTTCAATTATATAAACTCCAAATTTCAGAAAACAGAAATAGAATGTGATAGTTTACATGGAAAGATTATAAAATCTGGAAATTCTGTTTGTTTGCCTGTCATGGGTAGTTAATAACGACTTTAGAGCAGCAAGCTAATGTTTTTTGGTCATTTAAATCGAAACCAGCCACTCCACAATGGTATTGAGGAGAAACTTGCGTGTTTACGATCTACTTAGTGTTTCATAGTCTGTTGTAATAAAGTAAGTCAAGTCTTTCCTCGATTGGTTCGCCAATAAAAAAAGTAAAATAGTGTAATTACAAGTAGTTAAATATCCCGTTTTTTAATGACCTAAGAACGCTTTTTCGAGTTTTTCTTGCTTTATGGCGAGCATCCACTTGGGTTTATCTCTGTTATCTACTGATTGAGGCTTTAATACAATAGGGCACGTTCTAAAGTTCGGTCGATGTCTATAACAGTGTTCATAGTCAGAGGTATCGATTATTAAGGCCGATGGTTTCCATGCTTATCTTCACGTTTGTGTGTGTTGCTGCTTATATGGTGCGCAGAAACAGATTGTTTGTTTGTTTGATTGGGGTTTAACGTCGTACTCAAGGGTATGTCACTTTTATGACGACGTGCCAGACCAAAGGGTGATGGAAACCACCTTCGACACCACTGGCAACAGACAAAGACAGGACAGGACAAATACAGGACGACAATAACAGGACGCAATACAGACAACACAAACAGATAGGCTTCCTGTTCCCCTTTAGCTCTGAGAGCACCAGGGCAACAGGAAGCTCCCTCCAACTTGTAATTTAAGCGTTTAAATTGCCCAGGTTCAAAACATGTTTTTATTATTTTTTTAATTCAAGAAAAAGAGAAGAACTATCAAAAAGGGTATAGCCTATTTTTAATGTATCAGTTAAATCGATAAGCCATGACATATGGACAAGATTGACTTTTTGTCTACCCTAGAGGTTGATCGCTACCTCTAAACGCCCTTCACATCTTTGGGGCCTCCGTGGCGGAGTGGTTTAGAGTCTACGCTCTAGTGAGTGTATGCCTCTGGTCAATATATCCCCCTCACCTCTAGGGTAGCGGGTCCGATTCCCGCGAACCGTATATGGGTTCGTAGAATAAAAGAATAAAAAATCACCTTTATGCAATCCTAGTTGTCATCAGATATCTCAAACAGTGCATTTCTTATGTTGGCTGATGGCATCTTTCATCTTGCTGCGTTCCATATTCAGATTGATCGTCATTGGCGAGGAATTAAATTGACCACTGGCTCCTAATGATCTATGTAGATGGGAAAATAACTGATTTAAGCTAACGTGTTTTATGGTCGTCTGTATGAATTAAGAGGGCCAATTTGTCGATGTCCACTACTCACTGTGTCGATCAAGTTTTATGCCGATAAAAATTGTATCTAATTCGTGTATCACAAAAGTATGATCCTCGTATAAGATCAGTGTTGTACTGTTATAACTTTGCACTACAGGATTATCAAGTTTCCAGCCGTGCAAAGCTGTGTGCACCACCGAAAAAACCCCAACAATTACCCTTCAAAAATTTGTTGATGTCTGAGCTGTGCAAATGGTTTAAACACGTATATTCATGTCATTCAAAATGAAATTTGAAATCAGAGCAGTTCCACTAAGTATGTTGGTGATAGTATATAACTACTTGGCTATAAACGGAAGGGTAATTTCAGTTTATATGATTCTAGGGTCTCTTGGAAATGAATATGACCTTATCCTTCTTGTAGGAGACATGGAAAGCAGATTTGTTACGGCTTCTAGCACTGGAACTCTATTCTTGTGGTCTTCTTAATTTTAAAACATGGTTATAGTGCTGTGATTCAGGGTAGAGTATTTTGTCAATACTGTTACCAGTATGTTCAATGAGATTTCATCCTCCCGCCAGAGTGACACGCGGTTATATAAGTGAAATCCCTGGAAGTATTAGTAGCGGCGAAACCCGCATCAACCAACCACCAATTGTACTCCTCATATGGCCCAGTTACCCAGTGAATGATCCCGTGTCCAGATATCAACTTGATCGGCCTGAACATGGTATGATAACCATATCTCTTGAACTGGTTGTGTATTGTATCCACTGACCATAACCTGCTACCATTGATTTCTCTGGTGGCCTCATTCCACTGACGGATCTCTGCCGCCTGACCACATATCTTTACTTTATTTCACGAAATGTTTTGTTTCGTTGGGACCGGAAATAACATTGATACAAAGGTTGATAGGCCGGTTTGTGTAAGAAACACAATTTTCATGCCTTTATCTTAAGTTACATTAAGTTATATTGTTTTCATAAAACTTCCCACTGAAAAAAGTTAAAAGATATTCTAAACACAGAATTGTTTTCAAGTGCCTTTGACATGTGACAGGAGAGAATCGCCAAAACAACGTCCCGTGTTTATATGTGTGGGTAAAATCCTATAGCGAATTCATATTGACAGGGTGGGCTTTTCCCTCTATCTGAAAGATTAAATCACCAAATTTAAATTACCCAGGTTCAAATTATGTTTTTAACATTTAAAAAATCAAGCAACAGAGAAAAAGAAACAAAAATGGGCAGCCTTTTTTCACAAGTATCAGTTAAATCGATGAGTGATGACATATAACATGATCGACTTTTTCGTCTACCCCAATTACAGGTTGATGGCTAACTTCAAATGCCCTTCACATATCACCTTTGTGCAATCCTTGTTGTCAAGCGATATCTCAAACGGAGCATTTTTTATGTTGACCGATTGCATCTTTCATCTCGCTGCGTTCCCTCTTCAGATTGATCGCCATTGACGAGGAATTAAATTCATCACTGGCTCGGGATGATTTATGTAGATGGGCAAATAACTGATTTAAGCTAACGTGTTTTATGGTCATCTGTATGAATTAAGAGTTTCGCCAAAGTGCCTAAGCACAATTTGTCGATG
>JARFOD010093980.1:0-17409 GCA_031763545.1 Mopalia muscosa | reverse complement strand
TATAAGTGAAATTCCCTTGAGTATGACGTTAAACCCCAATCAAACAAACAAACCAAAACAACTCCGTGTGGTAAAGAAAAGTTTGCATATAAATGCTGTTTACAATCTTTTCAGTTTGACAAATTTGATTTCACATTTTCTGAATTAATTCTAAACATATATTTTGTATTATGTTCATGTTGGTTTCTTGGATTTCCCTATATAAGCTTATAGTAATTGTGATGAAAGCTTATATTTTTTTTACAATTATATCATTTAACCTTTTTCAGGTTAGCTCTGTTAAACAGTACTATTCTGTTTGTGTCGAGGGAGGGTTTTAGAAGAGCTTGTCTAAATAAGAGCCCTTCTACAACATGGGCACAAGTCGTTAACTTGGTGTGGTGTGTGTAAGTATTTTAAAACAAAAATGATCTGCTCTTTTCTTAACATTCTTTATCATGGGCATTTTTTTTTTGAAGGGCTATATATTCCTCTATCGAACAAACTTCATAAACTATTTTAAGATGTATTGATGTTGATCAAATATATGTCACAGGTGATAGAATCTAATTGTCTTTTTTCTTTTCAGAATACCTATCTCAATAATATGGGCTGTGATATTCACATGGATTTGGTTATACACTCTTACACAACCTGATCCAATGAAATTCCCCCATTTCTCAGCTACAGTCATATGTTTTGCTGCCATGACGATATTTGAACTGGCAGCTGAGCCATTGGTTATTATCAGCCAATCATTTTTGTTTGTTCGTTTAAAGGTGAGAACTTACATGTTTTGAGGATAACAGAATGTACATATTCTCTCCGTAAGGGTGTGTCTAGGCTCTATGGTCTGTCACCAAATCCCATGTTTCATTTATTGAAGGTATTGATTGATAGGAAGGTAGTTTTTCTTTCTGCTATTTGACTATCACCCCTAAAGTGGAGAGAGGCAAAAACCTAACATTAGCATATTTCAATATTTTTATTTTATACATATTTTTTTCCAGAAAGTAAAAACTAACACTTTGTTTATTAAAGTGGAATCACACACTCTCAAGTGGAACAAATACATTGTAAAGTGCAAAAAAAATTATTCTTGTAGAGCTAGCATTTTAGGCAAGTTGACAGCGTGTATAACTGGCATTTGTGTTAATGTAATCTGACAATCATTACACTTTGTCGTTCACAATGAGCCGTGCTAACGAGGGAAGTGTGTTTGTTTGATCAGGGTTTAATGCCTTATATGTACTTTATGTTATTTCACCCATATGAAAAAATGTCAGCAGAATAGTGAAGGGAGCAAAACTTTACCCCACAGGCAGTGATAAAGATAATACCAGACAATACCAGACAATATAAGACATCTCAGAACAGATCCACTTCTTGTTGCCTCATATCTTTTGGCCCACCAGGGCAACAGGAAGCTTCCATCCAACAAGGATAGTGTATAGTGTGCTCAGTACAGGTAAATTTGCAAATGTATTATGAGTGACATTGTTTCAGGTGCTGATGGAAGGGTTGTATAACCTGGTGCGATGCCTGGTCATTATGAGTCTGGTGGTGCTCACGCCTCAGTTAGGGTTACTCGTCTTCTCCATAGCTCAGGTATGTACTCACACCTCGGTTAGGGTTAATCGTCTTCTCCGTGACTCAGGTAAGTACTCACACCTCAGTTAGGGTTACTCGTCTTTTCTATGGCTCAGGTATGTACTCACACCTCAGTTAGGGTTACTCGTCTTCTCCGTGGCTCAGGTATGTACTCACACCTCAGTGAGGGTTTCTCATTTTCTCCATGGCTCAGGTATGTATTCACACGTCAGTTAGGGTTTCTTCTCTTCTCCATGGTTCAGGTATGTGCTCACACCTTCGTTAGGGCTACTCATCTTCTCCGTGGCTCAGGTATGTACTTACACCTCAGTTAGGGTTACTCGTCTTCTCCGTGGCTCAGGTATGTACTCACACCTCAGTGAGGGTTTCTCGTTTTCTCCATGGCTCAGGTATGTACTCACACATCAGTTAGGGTTTCTTCTCTTCTCCATGGCTCAAGTCTGTACTTACACGTCAGTTAAGGTTACTTGTCTTCTCCATGGCTTAGGCATGTACTCACACCTCAGTTAGAGTTACCGGTCTTCTCCATGGCTCAGGTATGTACTCACACCTCAGTTAGGGTTACTTGTCTTCTCCATGGCTCAGGCATGTACTCACACGTCAGTTAGGGTTACTTGTCTTCTCCATGGCTCAAGTCTGTACTCACACCTCAGTTAGGGTTAATTGTCTTCTCCGTGGCTCAGGTATGTACTCACACGTCAGTTAGGGTTACTTGTCTTCTCCATGGCTCAGGTATGTACTCACACCTCAGTTAGGGTTAATTGTCTTCTCCGTGGCTCAGGTCTGTTCTCACACCTCAGTTAGGGTTAATTGTCTTCTCCATGGCTCAGGTCTGTACTCACACCTCAGTTAGGGTTAATTGTCTTCTCCATGGCTCAGAGATGTACTCACACCTCAGTTAGGGTTAATTGTCTTCTCCGTGGCTCAGGTATGTACTAACACCTAATTACGGTTACCAGTCTTCTCCATGGCTCAGGTCTGTTCTCACCTAGCATGTCTGTAAGTGTTGAATAAAATATTTTGATATTGGAAACTTGATGCTCCTTAAGTTTAAACCTAAGATCACATGACTTCATTAAATTTATTTTTATTTTATTTCATTTCAGATAGCCTGTTCGCTGGTGTATGTTATAATTTATTATGCTTATTTCTGCTTCACTGTAAAGAAGACAATCAAAAAAGATGAAACATTTCCATTTAAATCTCCAAGACAATTTTTTCCTCAAAAACTCAAGGATGAGGTACAGTACACATCATACAAATTTTAACTTCAGTTTTTTTATTAAGAAATAGCCTGCAGCTGTGAGTTAGTGGATAGCGTGTGTGCTCACTATTCCTACTTTGATTTACCATTCGCCGGATGGAGTTTGTCTCTCTACCATCAGGCATATGAATTAGTCACACAATTAGGCTCTGGTAATTGCAGAGTAGGTTTTCACAATGTTTCTTTATGGTTTTCCAACGTAATAAGGCAAGGAACAGTGTGAAGTGGACAGTCTGTTGTCAGTGTTATATTTAAGTGAAATACCCTGGATTACAACATTAAACACCAACCAAACAAACAAAATCAAATCATTAACATATGTCTTACTTGCTAAGTATTTTGAAGATGTAATTCCTCTTTTCTATGCTCAGCTAAACAATTTTGTATTGATATTGAATTTGATTTCCACTGTTTGATCAGGAAAGGGTAAAATATGAATACCCATAAGTTCTATAAGTTAGGAAGACTCTAATTTTGGGACAGTCCACAGGAATAACATGTAAGACCCCCTGTGGTAAAGCCTATTTCTCTGTCCCACCTGCTAGAAATTATAAGGTAATCATCAGTATGTATATAACAGTTGTGATTTGAACAGTATAAGATTATATACAGTTTTTTGGATTTTACCATCAAGAAACCTATCAGTCCAGATACTAAATAACAACTCAATTTAAATGAATCCCTTTATCGGGAAATCGCTCATACCGTACGTCAAAAAAAGATCTGGAATTCAAACATCCAGAATTTCAGTTACTGCTTCAGTTTCTAAATAGCCCCGTGAGGCAGCGGGTGTGCCATTGCCCTGCAGAATACTCCCTCGGCTTCCCTGGTGTTCGCAGAGCTAAAGGGTAATGGGAAGCAGATTTGTTTGTGATGTCCTGTATTTGTGCCCGTCGTCATATAAGTGAAATACCCTTGAGTACCACATTAAACATCAATCAAACAAACAAACCTTTATTGCATAATCCATTCCATTTATGTAAGAATCAGAAACATTTCCTGTTATCGTTTGGTGGAAGAAATATTTTGGAAGCCCTGGAATTGTCTAAAGTACTTCAAATTTTAAAAAAAATAAGTGAATGATGTTTACCTGATAATTAAAGAAACAATTAATCCTCAGGTTTTGTAAATACTGCTTTTTGCTGTATGTATAGTTTTTATTTGTATTGTCTGCTTCTCTTGTATTGCAGACAATTGGTGGTTCAAACAAGGACATAGATTTATTTAGTCCTTGCTTTTGAGAGATAAGTATCCGTCCATTGGCTGGTCAAAGTTGTTATTGATATCATTGCTTCGGTACATTATTTAAATTTTATATCAGGAGTTCTGTATGTTGTTTTTTATCTGTGCTAATACATGTGTATAGTACCGTATGAGAAACCTGACCATTCTGACCTGCTGTACTTGTAGTGATCTGTGAATAAACCAGAATTTGGCATACCAGATACCTGGCCATATTGTTTCTGACGGCTGTCTGGTAGCTCATTCTGATACTAGCCTTTGTTAAAGTTGTTCCAATACTGTTCAGACAATAATAATTGTATTCAATATACATCTTGATTGTATATGTTATTGTTCAAGCTGTATCTTATATGTTTTACTTTGGTTGTTTATTTAGATATCATCCTGTTAATTTATTCCAAGCTACATTAAATTTATTTATTGAAGTAAAAACAGTGTTTTATTGTTGTGACTGGGTTAGGACAGTAAACCAATGATATATGGATTTACATCGTGACACTCACATAGTAACATGGCTTGATGTTATTTGTTAGAGATATCTTCGGAGGTGCTAGCATTATAACTCTTACACATCAAAGTTTAATAAACTTAATCTTAATATATTTATCGAATTTCTTTTGTAGATGCATGATGCACACTTGCACACTTTTTTGCGAAACGTAGTCAGCCAATGTCTCATATTGTAACCATCTTGGGGTAAACCTGCACTATTACTGTCTTACCAGGAAGGGACAAAGGGGCGATAGGTCACCCGTGCATACAAATTTTAAAATGTGTTATGTAATTTTTTTTTTTTCGTTTAAAAATGATTAAACTTGTTAGTATCTTTAATCTTTATAATTTGTTTGTTTGATTTGGGTGACTGATATCTTTAAACAGATAATTGGATTGATCTACAGCTGAATGATTTGAAAGCATAGTCCTGGTGTATTTATACAGTTGCAATTTGTCTGCTTACGACTGCAGACTGCACAATTTACAATTTACACTGTTTTAGTGAATACCACTATATTTAGATATTCAAAATGGCACTAGATTTATGACCAAGTGGGCTGTACGTAAGGCACGGAGACAAGCCGGCTTTCGGTTTTAATCAAATGCTAATGTCTTATCTTTAACGTCACGGAATGTTTTACCTATAAAAAAAAAAAGAAAAATGAGCCAATAGTGCGCCTAAATGGCCTTTTGACCCAGGATACGAATTAAAGACCACATACAAGAATATATAGTCGGTGGATGAGCAAGAGATCTGAATGGTCATTTGGCGGGGTTTTTTTTGTTTCGCGACTGTGATGATTTTAATTTTAACATAACCCAGTGTTCCAGATTTTACTGTACACTAAATGTAGCTCGACTAGAAAAATAAACGACACAAATGAACAGTAGAAGTAATACCCCTTTCAAGTGTATTTGTTACATCTTGGTGAGTCAAGATAAAGAAATGGGTGTATTAACCTTAGCACATTTCAAACCACTATCGTGTTATCTGAGTCGACTGAGTGCACATTATAGTGTACCATCCGGGGTTTTCCCTTAAATCCACCGGCCAATGGAATCAGCCGATTCAATGAAAGCAGACGGTCAACAGAGGCAAAATTAATGACGGAAGACAATGGTCAAAATCAAATTATTAACATGACGAAGAGCAGGTTTTGTGTTCACAGTTTAAATAATATCTAAATCCATTCGTTGTACTATTTCTTGGAATACTTTTAATGATCAATTACCATTGACCTTTTCAACGCAGACGGGCAGAACTCAAGGCATGGAGGTAAGAAGGCGACGGTTTTAACCAAATGTTGGGGGAAGATGTCATTCTAAAATATAATCCATCCTACTTCATACGTTGAGACATTTACTCTACGTGAAATTCTTTATCACATATGTTGAATTCTTTTCCACATATGTTGAATTTTTTTTCACATATGTGAGAATAAAGTCATTTATTTTACATATGTGGAAAATAATTTCACATATGTCGAAAAGAATTAAACATATGTGGAAAAGAATTCAACAAATGTGGAAAAGAATTCAACATATGTAGAATAAAGGTAGAAGTGATAAAACGGCTCGCCATACTTTTTAAACAAACAAATATTTGTCAAAGCGGAGGCTGCTTCACGCTGGATAATGCAATGCACTATCAGCCTGAGTTTTTTTTTTTAGCATGTATCAACCACCAACTGTCAAACGTCACATGATGTTGCTCCGCCATCGCTTGGCTGCCGTTTTCCACCGTGGTTCACCAACGTACAGTGTGGACAATGCGTAGACGTACAAGTGAAATACTTTGGTCGACGTTAAACGTCAATTAGGAAATAACTATATGCGTATTTTAGATGCACCGTCAATTCTTGTTAGCTGAATAAGGAATATCGTTGTTTCAAGTTTGTTGGGTTTTTGTTTTGTTTTGCCGTTATTCGAGGAATGGCTTGATCTTTGTATCATATAGTCTGGCCAGAACCAGACTCTCCTCGCGTTAACTTCGATAGCCGTGGTTGATGTTAACGTGAGGAGAGCCTGAGTCACGCGAGACTAACACTCTTTTCAGGTAGACATTTGTCTAAATCACCATCAACCGTTGCGAGTTGAGTAACGAATCCTGTTTTATTCCTTATTCGTAATTCTTATGAAGTGAATTTCAGAATAGTTTTTATTTTCTGAAGTGAAAAAGTTATATTACATTCATTCAAATCTGTAAGTCACGCGGGGTGGAATGGGCTTGGTAGCTTTAGCCCAGAGATGTCAGTCAAATATTATAGCCAATGGTATGTTTCTTTAGTCCCTAATTGGCTTGACCAATCGACATTAGTCCGTTAAACAGACGTTTTCGGAAAGGTTAAAAAGAAATAGAGAAAAGATCTAAGATAGAACTAGAAGAAAACTAGAGAGGAGATGGAGATAGCCGGGGGTTTTCGGACAAGGTTTCTAAATTGGGGATAGGCTGAAATCGAGATCTGAGCTAAATACAAATTGAATTCTTTATTTTAAGCTTAAACTAATATAGAAACTCAACACTACCAGGTAATAGGTTATTGTGCGCTCAATATATTTTAAATTAATGCTAGATACTATATAAATGTATGAACGATTTACCTTCCTTTTATACTTAAATTAATTATAATACATTTAGTTCGAAACTTGTCTTTGTGTCAAAGTGTTTCGGTCGTCACTTGTTGGGGGTTGTAGAAGATCTCACGTGTATACAGATGGGAAATTCCTTTAAATACGCTTCCACTGTATGTAACATCTCGAAAGGATTTCTATAGTTTGCATACCAGTAATTGAGGCTTTTCTTTGAGGCTTTTCTATTGAGGCTTTTCTGTAACATCTATAGAGAAAGTGAACCTCTGTTACAATTCGAACAACTAATGACCTTGTTTGTTTTGTTTTTGGCGTAATTTGAAAAACTTCCGACCACGTGCATCTATCCCTAATGTTTCTGTGACGTATAGGTATAGCGCCGAATTATGAACGTTCCGACAAGGTCAAAAACAGTACAAAACAATATTGTTCTCTGATCAACCAACCGTCAATCACCAATCTTAATGTGCAAACATGGCATTGGCCCGGAGCCCATTGCTCATATCGATATTACATTTAATCCGCTATTAGATGACGTTACACGATGTTGAAGGTCTATCTCAAATCCTCTGTTAGCGATTTAATCTGGGACCGGATGCTCGAAGCACTATTAAATTTAATCCGCTATTAGACGACGTCATGTCATGTTAAGGTCTATCTCTTACCCGATATTAGCGGTATAATTTGGTGTCGTCTTTCGATCAACCGGTCCCTGATGTTTCCACTTATCGCCTTTCGAGCAACTCACTTGACGTTTCGTTGTGCAGGAAGTACAGAGAAGCGAATCTTTTTGGTGCCCCGCTGTGGATCGGTAAACCAGTCAACATTGGACTGAACAATGTTCTGTAATATTATTCTATACTAGTTCAATAAACCAGGGAAATAACATATCTATTGTCCATACCATATTGACGGGAACACAACACAGTTAGTGGATAAGTGGCATATTTAATACGAAAATTGAAGTTTGCACAAGCATTAAAAAAAGTTATATTTACAAAGTATTTAAAACAAATATATATATATATTAACTGACGGGAACATAACACAAATTTATTATCTTATCTTTAAAAGTAAATGCAAGACAGAATGTTGACAAACCAGGAATAATTACAAACAATGATATAAAAGGCATGGGATTATCTATGTACACAAAAACATTTCATATGAAGTTTTAAAGCAATCATGTAATTTCATCCGGATCATATAACCGGAAAGGACATTACAATAAATCATGTAATTTCATCCGGATGATATAACCGGAAAGGACATTACAATAAATCATGTAATTTCATCCGGATCATATAACCGGATACGACATTAAAATAAATCTTGTTTTCAGCCGGTTCATATAACGGATAGGACATTACAATAAATTTGGTTTTCATCCGGATCATATAACCTGAATAGGACATTACAATAAATTTTTTTTTTTCCATTGGGTCATATAACCGGATAGGACATTACAATAAGTCTTGTTTTCATCCGGTTCATATAGCCGGATAGGACATTACAATAAATCTTGTTTTCATCCGGTTCATATAGCCGGATAGGACATTACAATAAGTCTTGTTTTCATCCGGTTCATATAGCCGGATAGGGCATTACAATAATTTTATTTTCATCCGGAACATTATAAAACACCACATAATAATGCTATGAAACTATGTTATCTCTAAGTAGAGTATTCTACGGACACAGTTATTTGTTCTGCAGGGAAATACAAAATACTGTTAGAAAACATAGCACATTTCGTTGATTTAAACAAATAATACCCTTTGTGCTTCGGCAAGTGGTAATCTGACCCAGCTCTATCGTTTTCTGTGATATGGAATGTAGGACAAATAATACACGATAATACTGTATTTTAGCAAAACATTCTAGTATGGTCATCAGTTTTTGTTAGATTAGGGTTTTACTTGGACTCTAAATTGTTCACCCCATATTGTGACATGACAGCGCATGGAAATCACTTTCGAGAGGATCAGGACAAAATTAGATTACATTAAACCATGAACGTTACACATTTATATCAATGCTGAGAGTATTGTCTTTAAACTACACAGTGGTTCTGTGTGTTAACGCTCAGCTGGAAGGACTACACACCAAGTCATTATAAGGCAACAATTGACATTAAACCCAATTAAAGAAGAAACATTCGCCAATTCAACAGGACAGGTATTTAATAATGAAACTAGGATAAAGGCCCGTCACTCCTGTTATGTTATGGAGTCGTCTTTCTGTGTAATGCGACATATATGTGTTTACTGAACAGCAAATAGTACTTTACAGTACGGAGCATTCCAGCATGAGGTTTGTTTTTAATTGTTTTTAAGAACTAAGACGTGTTATATTGTTTTATGTACAGGACTGTTAAAACGGTAATGTAAACTGAAGAACTGCCCTTGATCAGTTCAATGAATTTCAAAGCACTGAAATGCTCGTTCTCAGTAAGCTTTTTTAGATAATTTTATTATCTAAGTTTCTGAAAAACTGGATGTCTCCATGGTTAATACACATACACTTTCATGATTATAATTGTACACAATGTAAGTGAAGAAATTCGTAGTTCCTGTTATGAAGAACATGGAACGTATAATGGAAGTAAAAGAGAAAATGTTCGCATGTACAAAGTATTAGTTATGCCAATTGTGTCAGGAAGGTCATAATTGCTATTAATAAGAAAGACGAGGGACTGAATGATGCTGTATTGTATTGACTTTCTGTGTTAATGTCTCTTTGGCGTCTGGAGAATGGATCTACCAGAGTGCCATCTGAAAAGCGCCACCTTTCGTCTGGGCCACCGAAAACTTTTCGAGCCTCGAAATGAGGAGCTTTGACATGCAGTCTGAACCGTGAAGCTTCAGCAGACAGTTTACTCGCTTCTCGTTCTTTTCTTGACGTGCTGCCTTTTCCTGTCGTTGACTTTGTCGAAGCACTGTCTGTTTTTGCTGTCGATGTTTCCGTAATGTGTGCTGTGCTGTTAATTGTCGCGGTTACATTACTGGATTTATCCATTTCGGTTACTGATAAAGTTTGATTGTCCTGCGAAGGTGTTTCATAAGCGGTGTCGTTCATTGCTTCAGGTGATAAAGTTACATTTAGTGCCTCACTTGTTTGTGTTGAATTTAAGTCTACGGTAGTCTCCGTGGTAGATACCGACGAGTCATTGATATTTATAGTGGCATTATTAACAGTCGAGCTTGAAAGGGCTTTGGGAATTATCAAAGCAATTGTTTCGCCAATAGTAATATTTTTGGTATCAGATTCTGTGGCATTGACGTCTGGTTGCTCGACTGCTATTGTAGTGTTAGAAGTGTCAGTAAGATTCTCTGCTTCCCTCAGCGTGTATTTTGTAAAAGTGCCGTTCGTGTCCTCGACGGTTATAGATTGTGTTGTATGAATCTGTCCTGTTGAACCAGTCGTCGTTTGAGGAGTTTCAGAATCACTTGTAGTAGAGTTGTCTGTTGAGTTGTCCTTAGAAGTTCCCATAATTGGCGTTGCGGCTCCTTCCGTTGTGTCTTCAATTGTTGCTGCTGTGGTTGTTGCTGTTGCATTTGTTTGGTCAGACTTTGGCGAAGGATCAACTGTAGTGTTAAGAAACAAACTGTCAGTGTTATTGCTTATTGTACCTGTCAATGTGATATTTTCACTTACAGCAATGGTATCCTCTGCAGTGCTGTTATGGATTTCAATGGAAACATTTAAAGCTGACGTTGGATTATTTTTGGTACTAGTAGCGACAGTTGTAGTCACCTTTGTCGACGCCTGTATTGAAGCTGGGCTTGTCTTGCCGGAACTTTTGATTGAAGACTCAACGGTCGTCTGTGTTGTCATTTTTGTTGATTTCGGGTACTTGGCAGTTTTTAATGATACATTTGCAGCGCGATCGTCTTGCTCTGGATTAGGACTCGTTGGTAGTTTGTTTTCAGACGGCAGCCCATCCTTTCTGATTTTTTGTTTGTTTGACACTGCCTTAAATTTGTTGTTGCCTATTTGTTTCATTCTGATATTGAGTAGTTTTTCTAAGATCCTTGCTATTGGTGACTTCCCACTGAGCATTACAGTGTCAGGTTTAGTGGGTTTGGGTTTAAGTACAGCTTGACTTAAAGTCGACATACTTGCTTGCCTCTCTGTTGTTGTTGTTGTTGTGTTATTATCAGTGATGTTACAAGCTCCATCTGGACAAACCGATGTAGAAGTCGAAAGAATGGTGGACGTGCCTTCAGTAGTGTTTCTTAATCCGCCCATGGTTGAATTCGTCGATTCAGTATTAACTTCCAACCAACTCGTGGTGGTCTTGATTTGTATGACTGTTGCAGTTTCATTGTACGAGACATTAATACTTGCAGTTGTGATGTTGTCTGATGTTGTTTCATTAGCAATGTCTGTGTCCTTTTCAGATAAGTTTGTCTCATTTTCAGTTTTGACGATGGTTTTAATGGTTTCTTCGGGTTGTATGTTACTTGTCACTATTTCCGTATTATTAGCTCTGTATGCCGAACTGTCGCTTTCTGGAAGGTACGCTGTTGCATTCATTGTTGAATTTGAGGTATATACAATGCTATCACTGCTATTTGTATGAGTTTTATTCACTTCTGTTGTATTAGACACATCGATTGGAGACAGCGTTATATCATCGATTGTTGTGTTGATGGCTAAAGGTGCTGTTGTTGTCTCTTGCTCGAAAGTATTTGTTGTATTTCCAGTTGAATTGGTTGTTTCTTCGGTTGACATTGACAGCGAATAGTTCCCCTCGGTTCCGGTAATTTCGGTTGTAACGTTTGATGTCGGCTCTGTTGTAGGTGACTCTTTTGCGAACCTCGTGCTCAATGGAGATTTTGTCTCAGTTAATAATTTCTCCACGGAATTTCTTAAAGTGTCAATTTTTGACAGAACCACCAGGAGGCCGCTTCCCTCTGTCGATTCAGTGCTATTTCCTTCGGACTGGGCGCTTGTTCCATTACTAACGCCCCCAGAACCTTCTGCACTCGTAGCGTTGCTTGCATCAACCTCTGGTGCCTCAGTCATTTCAGTCACAGGGTCAGCTGTAGGTTCCGGTGCTGGTTCGGTTACTTCTGTACTTGATGAGTTTGTAGCTTCTGACCCTTCTTGTAACAGCTTATTTTCATCATCATCATCGTGATCTGTGTTACTCTTAACAGGAACTATTTCTATCTGAATGTCATTTTCTTTAGACTTAATGTTGTTCGCTTTCAGTTTCAGTTCGATAATATTGTTGGTCTCTTCAGAGGAGTCCGATTCGGCACCAGTTTGCTTTTCCTCTGATGATTCAAAGCTTGAGTTTGAAGATTCTACAGATTTCCCGGAAGATATATTATCGGAATCAGAAGACGATCCAGAGTCCTTTGGATCTTTATACGGGCTTTTGGGAAAGTTTAGGTTTTGGCTTTCGGTCGCTAGTGTTTTAGTTGTTGATTGTATGGCTGTATCCGCTTCGTGGCTATCTAAGCCCGAAGACCTTCCATTAGGCAAAGACTTGCTGATCTTAGGGTGGCTTTTGTAATCAGATGTCTTCACAGTTTGTGGTTCACAGTTATTTTCGTGCACACAATTAATCTTCGGTGTAGACTTAATTATCCTTTTTGTTGTGGTGCTTTTTGCCTTTCGTGTTGAAGTTTCTCGTTCTTCGATCTGCGAACTTGCTTCTGGGATAATTTTCTTTTTGAAAGCTGTTTGTTGCCCATCGCCTTCCTCTATGCCTTCGATGGGCCAGTAGTCATCGTAATTGGTCTCATTTTCCTCATCATAACCGTAATTGGTTTGTGGGTCGAAATTATTGCTTGGAACTGGAGGTGTTTCTGGTGTAGTCTCAAGTGCTTCTAATGTTGTCGTTTCAGGAGGGTCGTAGCGCTCTCCATTAAGGCAATATACATACTCAGGCCAGTTACAAACATTGCTCTTATGATCGAAGAGGAGTCCTGCAGGGCACACTTTAGGGTACGGAATCCACAGGTAGCACTGGTAGAAACCTTCACATCTCTTCGGATCAAGCATCAGCGAGAAGGCGGCAGTGCATTCCGGCGGTGGTGCAAAAGCGTCATCATCTGTAAGGGAATCGAAAGATAGATCGGGTAACTTTAACAATTGAATAAAGATGTTTCGTTGAACGTTTATGGGTTTATGTTTCTTAACAGTTGTTTGTGATATCGATATTGTCATACCGAATTATTCAGTTTAAATGGTATTTCAAACCACCCATACAGAAGATAAACTTAATATCAAAATTCTCTGTATGATTCACATATAGTTTTGTTAATCACTCCTTGCGATCTGTTGTTTTGTAAGACTTATTATGCCTACACAACTAAACTGTCACAAAATAGAATAAGTGTAAACTTTACCGTAATCAACATCAAATGCTCCGTATTCATCGATGGCTGCAGCTACACTGTTAATGGGACTGGCTTCTGACTTTTCTTTTGGGGGAGCCTCGGGGTGAACATTTTCTAGCTCTGTTTCTTCGTCAGGCTGGTGATCCTCGTAAAGCCAATCCAACACGGATTGGGGTGAACTGATAGGTCCGGGACTGGGGTCTCGGGTAGTCCCATCAAGCAACGTGGTATACTTCTCGGATTGAGGGGAGCGTGGTACATCTCGTTCCCAGGAATCCACTAGCTCAGTGGACGGCCAATGCGTGACGGGCAGTGTGGTTCGCTTGGTCGTAGTTGGATTCGTTTTGTAGGTCGGTGTTTTCTTTGTGGTGTGTATCTGACGCCCTAGCTGCTGTGGATACCGACCAATCTTCCGTGAAATGTCTGTATCGTCTTCCCCGCTTGCTAATGGTTGAATTTGGGGCTTCTCGGTGTGGCAGCTGACATAACCGGGCCAGTTGCAGATTGAGTATCTTGCATCAAACCAGAGGCCAGGTGGACAATTCTTGGCGAAATACTTTCCACCTCCGACACATTGGTAATACTTCGAGCAATCCTGTCTGTTAGAGAACAAACCTCGAGCATTAGAGCGTGGACATTCAAAAGAGTGGGCGAAACCAAGTACTGGAACAGAAGAGACAGAGAGGGGGAACTATAAATTAGTTTCTTATAGTTATTTATGCCATTTTTTCACCTATTTTTATTTTGTGGTGTTATGTGCTCTGAAACAAAACTGATTCTGTCAAACAGTTTCTGTGACCCCTTTGTTCTCCGGTAAAGTTTGCTCTCCCCGTCCCTAAAACTTACTGTTAAGTTGGTATCTGGTTACCACAGTATATACACTGTCCCATTTTAAAAGCAGTAATGGAATTGCAATCGATTGTTTACTTTGGTTACACCGAAGGCCAATCGGGGTGGAACGAGAGATATAATCGATAAAGTCGTACCAAAATACAAAACAAAAACAAAGTATGTAAGTATACGACCTCGTCCATCACCGTGTGCAACAACAACAGAAAAACTCAAAACATAACGTTTCACAATCGGAAGGAAACAATATCGCATTATGATTGGATAGGGTCAAACATATCCTCACTACGGCAGGTTATAACGTATAGAGGTGAGGTTTTTTTTATCTGTATTTGAGTACTTTTTTATTTCAGTCCCGAGTTGAGCAATATTTTGAAATGTTTTGAACACAAACATATTCAATCGTAAATGTATGCATGCCTTATGTGCTACGACATGTTGACAACAAGGTGCGTTATGTGGAGTTTTGATGGGAGCTCTCTTAGAAACAGCTTTAACCGTGTTTAACGCAGCACCGAGATGAAGTGTCAACATCGGACAGCAGGTTATGTTAGTATAGAACACGAGGTAAAACTTGCCAGTCGTATAACACATCTGGACGAACGAGTCAGTCTGTCCTGACACTTAAATATTACAAAGGAAATTTTCCTGACATGGCTGGTTCTTCTTTGTCCGTTTGCACGCTCTTTTTAAATGCGCGTTTTGACACACGTAAAAAATAAATGACGATTGCCTGGGAATAACTAGGAACCATGTATATATAAGAATCTTATTATCATATTGTACACGTACTTTATTATAAAGAAGGAAAATAGAAGTGCTGTCAGCATATGGCCCGGGAACTAATGTGTACTACTTAACATAATTTCTCTGATATATGTGATGTATGTGTATGTTCAAACCCAATGCTAAGAAGTTTTAAAAGGAAAACGGCATGTTGCAAAGGAGTTTTGATCTCAAGTCTTGAAGAATCTAGTACTGCTGTAAACAAATAAGCACGTAAAATAAACAAACATATTGGCAATGCTGTTAAAAAGGAATAGTCTTATCAAAAAGTGAATTTTGGGCGATATTTGTGTAGCCGAATGTTGCGATATTACATATTGCCGAGAGAAAACAAACAAAACAAAAGCGTAAAGAAAAGCCATAGATACCTTCGCATTAAAAGTATCCGAAATGTGTTTTGTCAGAAGTGGAATAGCGCACAGTATTGACGAAATCAAGAGAAATATATAAGAAACAAAGAAAATTTAACCTGGTAACTTCTGTGTTAAAATCAACTGAAAAACAAACGTATCTTGATCTCCATTCTTACTTGTCCAATACATATAGCTCTCTTTTTAAGATGTTTTACCCATAAACATCAACTAATTCACAGGTAATCTGTATATCTGATACACTATTGCAATACTTTCGCGTTGTATAGGATGATATCTTTTATACTATTTTCGTTTGGGACAAACAAGACAGTAAGGACACACAATAATTATTTTGTTTACAGACAGACTCTCTCAAGTATCGAGCCCAAAACCCTCCGAACCAGGTGCCAAATCAGTGGTGGTTTTGGCCAGCAAGATGAATTTAAACTTCAGAGCATCAGGTACCATAACAAAATAAAATGATCCCGAACGCCCCCTCATCCTGCAGAAATATTCTTTTAAAGATTTAAAATGAAAGATAAATAAAAAAATAAACAACTGATGAGGAATAAGAATAGCCCGACAATTCGTTGGGTGCACTGCCTGGCCCCTGTTGATCCAATCTTCAATACATTAAAATCATACACCAGACATAACTTTTAATGGATTAGTCTTATCTCAAGGTTAAGCTAACTTAATCTGACTCAAACAAAACAATGTTTGTCACAAAAAGATAACGTGGTCTAAGACACTTCATATTATGTCTGCTCAGCCAATTATGACTTTAAACATACATCCACTGTGGATTACTGCGGACAGTCCACTGTGGTTCACTGCGGACAATTTATATTAAGTTTACAATAATGCTAGATAGATATTGTCTGGATTTAGAATTACATCCTAGAGATTAAGGTATTTTTTATGCATAGATAGTGACGGGCCACTGCCTCACAAATAGCAACGCTTGACAGGAGGGAATTTACAAGAACTAATCTGAATGAGCACTTCGCCAACGGTGGAATTGAAAAAAAAAAAAAAAATACACGAACAATATCGAGTGATTGTTATTCTGTCGAGTTAAGTATTATAAAATATATTTCCAAAATGACTTCCGAGTCCCGTCGAAAAGCCGCAAATGTCTTTGGAACTGAGGCTGAATAGATGAAATCTAGATAACTCCCCCAGCGTATTGGCAAGGTCCAAGTAGTACAGCTCTTTGGCTTCTTTGAGAATAAAACATAGACTATAGAAAGACATGTTACACAGGAAACCACATGACATTTTGACAATTTGCGGGTTGTTTGTTTTTTTTCTTTAAGTTTTATATTGTACTTAATGTTATTATACGCCTATGGCGGTATTCCAAAGCAACGCTATTAAGTTCACGTCTATGACGGTATTAAAAAACAACGGTATTAAGTTCACACCTAAGACGGTATTAAAAAACAACGGTATTAAGTTCACGCCTATGACGGTATTAAAAAACAACGGTATTAAGTTCACGCCTATGACGGTATTCCAAAACAACGGTATTAAGTTCACACCTACGACGGCATTCCAAAACAACGGTATTAAGTTCACACCTATGATGGTATTCCAAAACAACGGTATTAAGTTCACACCTATGACGGTATTCCAAAACAACGGTATTAAGTTCACGCCTATGACGGTATTCCAAAACAACGGTATTAAGTTCACACCTATGACGGTATTAAAAAACAACGGTATTAAGTTCACACCTATGACGGTATTCCAAAACAACGGTATTAAGTTCACACCTATGACGGCATTCCAAAACAACGGTATTAAGTTCAAACCTATGACGGTATTAAAAAACAACGGTATTAAGTTCACGCCTATGACGGTATTCCAAAACAACGGTATT
>JARFOD010093969.1:0-17409 GCA_031763545.1 Mopalia muscosa | reverse complement strand
CCACCCCCCCCCCCCCCCCCCCCACAGGAAGACGAAAACTTAATATTTATTTTGATATCAGATGGCTCCACCTGTAGCCAGAACAGACAGACCAAACTCTATCCCCTTTGACATGGTGTTAAACGGCATACCACCATTTATCACCCTTAAGAGGAACCTGAATATCAGTTTGTCAGATTACAGCCAGTTAATTACTGCAAATAAAATGTGGACTTTAGCAACATGTGGTACCTGTTACCTTTAGGTGGTCATATGCCAAAATTGATCCTATGCAAGATCTTACAACACGAAAAATTCTCACAAATTTTAGTATGAACCCGTTAAGGAATTCACAAGTTAATGACTGGAAACAAAACATGGCAGAATGTCCATACAGCCCCATACCAGACATCGACAAAAGACCGTGGTATAAAAACAGTAGTCGAATAGTTCTTTGTTCAAACAAATTAATTTTATTAACATTACACCATTGTTGTACGACGTCACAGTACAATTGGGTTTCTTGGTCATGTTAAAACATTATCATTTGGACCACACAACTAGGCTCGATTTAATTAACCACATTCACGTAAACATTTGAGTATATTACAGTTAAGTATTGATTTTTTTCTATTATCCTAACAATGCAGATAATTGAAACGATTGGTAACAGCGTCCAACGGCTATTTTTTTCTTTATTCCGAAATTGATGCATCAAATTATACGCTGTTCACAGAATGATGCAATAAACACAAAACATCAACGTAACTAAGGTCTATAATGTTAAGATAAATAGTCTCTCCGGCATACATATAAAACAAAGACATTATTGTAAAATTGGTCTTACTGTATGTCTAGAAGGGCCTTTTCCTGCCAGGCTAATCGTTGCTGTAGAGTAGTTTGGTTGGCATGTGTTGCATCTAACACGGTCTCTATTCGTCTGAGTTTTGTGTGAATACCATCAAGAGGTGGCGAATCCCATTTGGCTAGAACTTGTTTAAAATCTTGAAATTCTTCAAATTCTTTATACTTCGTTATTCTATGTCTCTGTGAATATAATTTAACATGATATATTTTGAAATTTACGTCCATTTTGTATCGTATGAATTCTAACAATTTATCATTATAAGTATATTCACATTGACAAGAAGTATTTGTATTCCTCAAACCTGGGATTAACAAACAATTCCATACCGGTTGATAAAATTGCTCTTTAAAATCGAACCTGTGTTTCTTTGATTAAAGTTTGGACAACCCATGAAACTATCGCCCCGCATATCACATTTATTGCAGTAGCCCAGGTTACGCGGAAATCTGACACACGATTTAATCGGATTTTTAAGTTCAACAGTATTGGCGAAGGGTATCTTATAAGCTAAGACCGACCAAGTAGTTAGTTCATTTAGGTCAAATTTCTATTCACAAACAGTTAACATTTGAGCCTATAATGGTAAAACTCCATTACCTATTTCTGGCACTTCAGTTTTAAACAGATGTCGTATTTCTTAAAAACTTCAAATTTGGACCATTGATGTGTAAATCCTGTGGTCGGTGAATAAATGAACTTTATTTGCTGAAGCATAATATATGCTTCTTGCATTCTGGTTATAAAGAGCAGGGTCCGGTATTTAGGTATGAACAGTTTTCTGAGATCACCATAAACAGGACAGATAAACATAAAATGGAACTCGTCCTCTATAACATTTAAAGTACAATAATTACATAACCTATGTATTCGTTTGACCTTTTGTGGACCATGACGGCCCGTTTCTATTTTTAACCTATGTGTTGATGTTCGAAATCGACATAGGGCAATTCTGCTTGGAATTATGTTGGGATTTAATTCGATTGTATAGCGTTATGCCGACAAAAGTTTACTGAAATCGTTGTAAATAACATTTAAAAAACTGAGGCACATTTTTTGTTCAAGGGATATTCTACTAGGTAATTTAATTTATTTTATGTTAAAATTATTACATTTTGAAAAATAAGGGAAATATGCACTGTGGTTTTTTTTACAGTCTACATGAAAGCGATATGCATTCACTTTCAAAGTTTTTATTCAACCTTCACCATGACATGTTTCTTCAAATGAAAGTAATGCTTGTGGACATTTAATAACAAGACAGACAAACGCAGACTTCCAATTACCGTTTCACCATGTACGTACCCCCATGAATAGGCTGTTGATTTCCATTCGAGTGACAATCCAGGCACGGTTCAGCTCTAATCCTCTCTGGGCGTCACTCTGTATGTTTTGATAGGTATCAGAGAGTTGAGCAATGAGTAGATTCAACATCACAACGATACATAGAAACATGAAGACTACAACCAGGATCACACTCAGCGGCCTGAAGGGTAAACAGTGAACAAAACTACTTATGACAAATGAAAATAAGCCAGCTTAATTGCCAACAACTTACTTACTCTGAACATGATGGTGCAAAAATTGGTAATGATAACGCTGCTGAATTACACAAGATGTTGTGCAGAAATCACCAATAACTTTGATTGATTGATTGATTTTTTTATTGATTCTTTATTCATTGAATTTTAACACAAATTTCACAAATTAAAAAAAAACAACAAATATTCAGCGGGAATAAAACCCCAAAGGGCTTGTTGTATCCCAAAAATTGAATTAATATATTAATATGTAGTATAGAGTAAAGAATAACAGTAAGTAATAAATTTTCAGAAAGAACATATGTACAAGATAAAATAAAAATAAAAATTCCACATAGCAAAAATATATCAGAGCATTAATAATTTATTGTTAATATACCAATTCTAAAATAAACAACAAATATATTAATGATAAAAACACAAACAAAAAGAAGTTAGTGCAAGATGAATTATGTGAGATAGAAAAAGAAAACAACAAAAATACCGGATAATATATAATTCATTATATTAAGCAGGCATTAACAGAAGTAAATCAGATTGTCAGTTAATTTGATTAATGACAGATGTTGACAATTCTATATATTTTGGAAGAATATACTAATACAAAATCAAACTTTGGGCTTGCCTATAATGATGTATCTATTGCTATCCTCCGATAGTTGGGGGCCTACGTTGAAACAATTAAACAACCTTACTTTAATAAAGTCCTGAAACAGAGTTATCAGGTGTGTATATTTTCTGGCTACATCTTCTACACAATATTACGGTTAAATGACAGTCACAGGTAAAAACCTAAATAACCTGATTACACCAAGCTTCGATGACAAGGATTCAGGAATATAGTTGGTTACGAAGTTAGCCTAATACATTAGGCCATCAGTGTGAGTAAGAATTAAGATGGAAGAAACCAAAACATAAAATGAATCTGAAATAAGGCCTGTTATCGGCAGTTTTGAAAAGCGGTGTTCAAATTTTGTGATAGCTCTTCTAATCCCATCGGAGCAAATTTAGTTACTGACTTGGTAACTTCTGTATATGAGACATTCCCGGCCATATAATTTATGTATCTATAGCATTGACTTATTTCAGAAGTCTATCAAGCAGAAGTAAGAAACCTGTCATTACCCGGTTCCAATAGCATTGGGATTTTCGCTGAACTTTCATAGTGCCATATAACTCATTGTGCAAGAAATGGTAGATTTTGTTAGTTTCGAGCAGTTTGAATTTCAGAATCCACTGAGCCTTATGGGTAAAATATAACATTTGAAAAGCGGCAGAAACAACGTTAACATGATATACCCATGATTCCACATCCAATTTATGTCCGAGGTTTCTCTACGTCCCACTAGGGGGCGCTTTTTCATCAATCAGCGCTGGGTTGGTCACAATGCCGTTGAGACAGGGTAATGGCTGGTTTCATACTTCTACTTGATAGACTTCTGCTAATATTTAATAAGTATTCACATGATTTGGCCCCAAACGGCCTGTCTCTTAAATAATTGACAAAAATTTGGTGAATTCGTTAATATTTATTGGAAAATAGTGCATGTTCGAAAGAGAGAAGCGATATGACATGAACAGTTCACCATATATGAGTTGGAAAGTGCGTTGTCAAATCAGCTCTAATGCCATCGTGAACGCTATCCATGAACACAATTTTCAATAACAGCTGATTAGAGGCTATCTATCGGCACTCAATTTATGTTTAAGTTCTTTTTCCCTTTAACGAGTAAAGAGAGTTGGTTGATTGTGTTTGATGGCGCATGCAGCCTCACAGGGCTATTCGCACCAAGAGTTAAGAGAGTGATACTTACGGTAGCTGAATATAGTCCTCCACCACGGGTTCTGTATCTAATAACGTCCTGAATCCGGTGAAGAGGATCCACCAAAACGTGCTAAAATGTAAAGAAAACACCAGTCATATACAATAGTGTAAACACGACCTTTAATGAAAAACTTATTAGGTATCGCTCATCATTCAAATATATGGCATATCTGCATCTAAATGGTGTGGACACTGTGCGATATAAGGAGGAATGTTCATGGTATGGACAATTTAATATTCTTGATTTAAATATTGCAAATACAATGGCGGCATTATTGTACTGTGATATTCGGTGAAATGCGATCAAACCCTTCCTGTTTACAGAAGAAAGTTTAATTCCAAGTTAATGGGTGAATTATTTCTCAATCTATCTTGCTCACAAAACAAATGAACCATATTAAAATTAGGAAATGGTGGCCAGTTTGTTTTACGGAAATAATGAAATGCAATCCCATCTGTTGTCTTAATAAGAGGAGGCTATATTTCAAGTTTCAAGTTAATCCGTGAATTTGTTATAGTTATCATGTTCACAACATATACATACATAATTATTATTAAATTGTGCTATGATGGCCAGTTTGTTTTATAGAAGTTTGACGTCAATCCGTGAATTTACTCTACTTATCGTATTCACAACAGGAATGAATATTGTAAAAAAAAAAAAAAGGTAAAATGTACAATTTGGTAAAAAGCAAAACCATTCGTCGTTTTAACAAGAAGAAGTTACCTACCAGCTTTAAAGTTTATTGGTGAATTTGTTATGAAAGAAGCTGTGTTCACAAACATTTTTGACAAACGGCCGGACATCGAATATCAATATACATGCCATACGGAAGCCAATCCAACACGGTTTTATCAATCTGTACTGTCAACACTTCTAATCCGCATCGTAGATTTTAAGTATTCTTTAAATCAACTGAGCATAAATTAATATTTTAAAAGTGATTACCTGGTTTCCTGGTGGGCATCTAATGAGTTATCCCCCCTTAGAGCCAGCAAATACGATCCGGAAAATGCCACCAAAATTATGACGAAGAACATCATGAACTGAACAATGTCATATGATAAAACCCGCCATAAAATATGAGCATAGGCACCAGTCTGTCTGAAAATGAAATACAATTAACGAAAATTAAAGAGGATCATCGGTGAAAACTGATGTAGACTATAATTTCTGATGAATACCAATTAGTGTCACTTAAGTAGATGGCTAAACTTCACAAGATTCTCGTTACTGTGGTAGCTTAATCTTGATTAAAATATAATGATTATATACCTAAAGCCGACATGACGACCTCAGATATATGAGGGAGTCGAATGACGTAGGTACAACGGGTAATCAAGGGGGGATGTTGTTTTATCAGGTTTCATTCCAGCTTTCCGCTGTGTTTAAGAGAAAGGAACAGTATAAAAGTGGACAATCCGTCGTCATGTAAGTAAAACGCCATTCATAATTGTTGATAAAACCACAATCAAACATAAACATTGAGAAACTGAATAAAATGCAACTTCAAAATCAAAGGAACTACTATGCTTTAATCTAAAAGTTGTTAAGCTAAAACAAAAAGTTGACGTTCATTTATTAATTTGGTATTAACCCTGTGATCATGAATATTTGACTTCTAAGACAAACAGATTCAAAACTGTGTACACTACGACAGATGTGCAACAATTTATATGTATCGGCTAAAAACCGACGAGAGGTGAGTGGAAAAAAAAGGAAAAACACTTTAACTCTTTTCCATCTATTCTGGCGGGAAATCCCGATTAAAAATTGCATATGGTTTACGTCTGCTTCAATTTTCCATACTTACCTGAAAACAGCCGAGTATTTAAAAATTCGAAATGTCCATAAAATATAACCAATTGAGAAGATATGCCATTGTGCCTGTGTGTAGGTTAAGCGAAGTGGCAATACAATAATGATGAGTGCTGAGGAGACAATGTCCAAAACGTTAAATAAGTCCCTCCAGTATTGCAATTTGTGTCTGGAAATATTGAGAAAGAATAAAACAAAATAAAATACTGGTTAAATGGCCGACCGCGGTACATTATAAAATCGCGTTATAAAATCTTAGGCATTCGATGGATTGATCTCAGATTCATGAACTTGTTTGTTTGCTTTTTTTGCGTGTTTGTGGTTATTTACTGAGTTGTCCACACTTAGCCATACAGCTAAAACAAATAATGACTAACAATGTGAATAATAATGTTCAATGCCTAAACAAGTATTTTGAGCTCTCCGGATTTTCCTGGAATAGTCTTCTGATTGGTTTATTCCAATTTCGTCAACGATTTGAAAATATTGCAAATGTAGACCAAAACAATCGTAGATGAAATTGGAATTCACCACAGGACTCCGCTAGGTGTGAAGCCACAGGGCAATGGGGTATTAGCAGAAATTCTGGAAAGCCCGCTGACCCCCTGGAGGTTTGATAGCCAAATTAAAGCTGACAGGTTATTCAACTGGATATATTTCATCGAGAAAAAGAAACACATTGCTGAGTGAGGCAAGTTCCTCCACATATATTGATGACATTGGGGTCAGTTCATCTCTGGTTCTTTTTCCCAAGGACTACATGAAGCTAGCCACACTGGTATTTTGTTCATTTTTGGCATGGTTATGGGTATTTGGGTATCTTATGAAATGTCATTCTCAGTGCATAAACTCGATCTGCTGTCAAAAGCATCACATTTCCACCAAACACTGTCGTCCTTCTTTCTATTCACTCTGTAGTCGTAACCCATACGCACAAGCTTACGCCGCCTGTTGAAGTTTTAAGATCGAATGATTCAATCCATTCGATATAACCCTTAAAGAGCTATGATATTTGATAGCTGAGCCAACATGTCAAAAATGTTTACAAAAGTTTTAAGTAAAGTTGAACTGAATGAACAGTCTTCAATCCGACGCATGAAGTCTGCATTCATATTAATGCAGTCTACATGCAGTGCACGAGTAAAATCGGATTAACGCTGCCCCACGTGTAAGCAAAAAAATCGTAGACAAAACTGGAAATGGTAAATTCAAATCGTAGATGAAACTGGTATTCTGATTGGACGAGATCCCGCGATAATCAGGGGGAGCCAGAAATTCAATATGGAAACAATTAGGGTGGAACGTTCGTTTTTGGACATATGTCGATTTCTCAACATCAATAATTGTTTATTACTGATTGAAGCTAAGCCTTGTCCCATTCATAATTTAGCCAATCGACAACACCATTTCAGCAAAGACTGACCAGTTTTTAATTTTTTCCCGTTCTCCAGAGAGTTCCGACTGCTGAATTTGGAGTGTGGAGAGCTAAAAAGGCTTGACCTCTAACCAGCAAAATACAAACCAACAGGCCAAACCATCAACGTAACCACGCAGTTTCACTTTTATATCAAATGGTTATTCCGGTATAAGTAATTACTTTTTGTATATAAACAACTTTCTGTACTTTCTTAACAAAATTGCTGAAACAGCAGTAACTTATATAATTATTATACAAATTAATTACATGATATAGTAAGCAATGTTTTAATAATGCATACAGATAATTTACACATACCTTTTAAATTGATTCAGCTCTAGCAAAAATGTGAAAATGACAAAAATATAGGCAAAAATTTCAAATACAGCCCTGGAAATCTGCAGTGGGGAATCATAAACGGTTGGATCTGGAATCATAGCTGCAACGACAGCTGAGTATGTCAAGGCAAATAATGTAAAAAGGTAAAAAGTGGCGGATAACCTGAAACGATATGAACAATGTTTTTATGAGTTATTTAAAGTAATTTATAAAGTAATTAATGCAGGCTATAATAAAATGTCTCGCATTAGTAACAAGTTACAAGATTTTGTTTGATGCTGCTCTGTAAGAGCAAGTGGTCACTACCACCTTTATAAAAAAAATCATGGATTATAATAAACACATACAAAACAGGCGTATTTTATCTATACTCTCTCCAAAAAGAAAGCAACATCACAAACAAAATGAAAACATGAATTCTTTCAAAAATTGCGTGATTGAGACATCACAACATGATCATGTTATAATGTAAATGTCCGATAATTGAATTTAAGCACCTGATAGTGTCTGTTGATCTCACGTGACTTTTGGGTCAGACTTTGTGTAACGCTGCGCGAAGAAGGTGTAGGGAAAAACTTAGGGTAGTTGCACATGCGAATCATGCCTGATGGGTATAAAGACAAATGACCGTTCAATTGAATTCATTTGTTAAATTGTTTCTCCAGCTTGCTACGATATGCCAAGACTAGACGCAGCTACCCGGAACATCACCATTGGCCTTCCTCTTAGCTGTGAATCACGGCATGCAGTGGCTAGACTTGATCATGTCCACCGTAGCATGATTTCCAGGCTCTTCCAATGGTACCGGCAATCCGGTTCAACAGCTAACCGTCTACGTTATGGTGGACCTAGGGTCACAACAGCAGCCCAAAATCTCTGCATCCGGTTACTTCATCTGAGAAACCGAACCATAACAGGAACTGAAACCGCATCAAATGTCCCAGGTCTCCAGAGAATATCGGCACAGGCAGTCAGAAACCGTCTAAACAGCTTAAGCACCCAGTTTCCTTACTTTGGAGTAGTACTGAGACAACAGCATCGATGTGCAAGGGTCCGATGGCGAAACGGATCAAGGGACTGGGACCTGCGAAACTGGAGGCGAGTTTGATTTTAGCGATGAATCCATATTCAAGCTGCAGAGGAGAGATGGTCGCACACGTGTCCACAGACGCCGGAATGAAAGGTTCGCAAGGAACTGCATCCTTGAGGTAAACAATTTCGGCGGAGGAAGTGTGATGATGTTGGGTGCCATATCCTGCGCCCGAAATACTCAACTGGTGCACATCTCTGGCAACCTTAACGCCGCTCGATACAGAGATGACGTTTTGACACCACACATGCTGCCCATAATGGACCTCCGTAGAGAAGTTTTTCAGCACAACAACGCTCGGCCGCACACAGCTCGTTCTACTGTTGAGTTTCTGAATAAACCAGAAAAGTGTTGCCTTGGCCGTCCAAATCACCAGATTTGAACCCTATTGAACATTTGTAGGATGATTTAGATAGACGCATGCGCAGTCGATATTCAGCGTCGCAAAATCTGAAAGAACTGCAGCAGGCTCTTGAGCAAGAATAGAGGAGAATTCCTCAAAACCATATTCATCGATTGATCATGTCTATACCGAGACCGTGCTGTACTACAGGATAATGGTATGCACAACAGATATTGACTTTCCATTGACGTCATTTGAGCCCTATGGACTTTAATGTGATAATTTTTATTTAAATGAACATTTTAATGACCTTCAAAATGTGAACAACCTGTGTGCTTAATTTCAATGTAATGTGATCCTTATTTCTGTATTTAAAATGATGTTAAAAATTCTTATTTGTATGAAAAAACATTGATGTTGCGTTTCTTTTTGGGAGAGTATATTTACACAAAAAACGTTACTATCCCCTTCAGTATATTTTTAAAAAAATAAAATACAAAATTTTGGCCTACTGTCAAGTAACCCTGACCTTGCCCGATGGAGTCTAGGAATTCTGCCTGGATATAAACAGTTCATAAACGGAGAAGTAATAATTATTACATTGTTACAGCAAGGCTATTCGGTACTCCGGAATACGTGTGTACTTACATAAAACGCATTCGCATATCTTCTTTCCATTTTTTCATAAGCAAGAGGCGAACAACTTCGTGGTAAATTATTGTCTGAAATGAAACATCGGTTTTCAATTTTCTTTAGGAAAATATTTTTCTTCGTTTCACTGTGACAGGCCGTAATAAAAAACTGAACCAAAAATCTATCTTCCACAACTAATGTTAATCACATGAGACAGTCATTCAATATGACAAAAGCACAATTACCTTTTGTCTTTAAACGTTAAAAGAATATGCGCATGCGGGAGGTTTCAGGAGTATACCAGACGAACAGATTAAGAGAAAAGTCGGCACTGACGATGACTATATTACGAAAGCGCCTGCTCTAAAGCCTATTAAGAATCCAAGAATTGAATTTGCTGTCTCTGATAGCTACTTTGGTTACAAAGGTGTGTATAAAACTTTTAAACGTCTAGCAAGTTAATTATCTTGACAGTTAATTATCTGTTTTCGGAGTTACTCTATATACTTTCTAACATATGAACCCATAACCTGTCTTATGACTATATACAACTTATGAAATTTTGAGGCAACATAGGGTCTAAGGGCTTTGTTTGTGTGCTAGTGATATTTAAGTATCAAGTTACTATGTGATGTAAATAATTACGTCGAAAGTAAAAGAGTATTTCGAACAGAATTTGTCTATGTTCTTACTGTCCACCTATGCTTCTTTTCTACTTATGGTGTCATTTCAGCTGTACAAAATGTACACACAAGTCCCGAAATACGAGAATGTGACTTTTAGAGTCAAATAGATCACAGGTACTTCTTTGGTTCTATTTTATCATTCACTTTGTCATCATCAGGAATGAAAATAGTCAATAAAAATATACATAGGTTGCAATGCAATATATAGATCATACAGTGCATGGGATGGTACGAATCCTGACTGGATCTTCGTCAATTTGTATGTGGCGACGGATAATCCACTTCTTAGTTTGACTCTAGAAACGGTGGAAACCCGGGATGGCACCTCGCAATTTCCACCCCTCGATTGCCGACTCCCAGCGGTCAACTGAAGGACTCGAACCTCTGGGTTAATACATCGCAAGAAGGTCAGTAGGGCGTTACGCTAGCCACCTCGGCACTTCGATTTATTTAACAAAATGTTGATAGTAAGGGACTGTATCTATTTACGACATAAAAAAAACTACCACAGCAGCTATCGTTTGCTATATCGGTCGTGTGACTAAAACGAACGATGTGCAAACGAACGATATCTCGAAACAGTCCCTAAGTGACGCCCCCTTAAGGTGTGTTCTGTTTGTGCGATTTGTAGTAACGATTTCACGGGATTCCTCCTATTAAATAGTTGTTGATTGGTCCATTGTTTCTTTCTTTTATTTTAACCAATCAAAATGCCATAAATACGGGAACTCCCCTTAAGTCGTACACAAATCTTACCATGCGAATCCGCCTTAATGACTTCGTACCCTAAAGTCCCGTAACAAATGATAACGTCGTTTAATACGAGAATGCGCCTTTTAAATTGTTCCCGATAACTAACAAACGAAAGGGAGTATAAGGTTTAACTCAAAAATCAACCTACCTTATTTCCTCTTTTGGCTATATGGTAGAGTACAGATTTGGCATTAGTCTCAAACAGTGGGTTCACGGGAGTTCGTCCATTACTATCTGATTCCAGTAAATTATAGTACACCCTGACTCGATTCCTGGACCCAGCTCGATCAATCATACAGTTAAACAGGGACATAACTGTTTCCTAGGAACGAATGTAAACAAAACGAGGTTGGCATGATCAGAAATATCACATATTAGATTGAGTTTGAGTTATGTTGATACGGTTTACTGTTAAAAGTTGATGGGAGGGTATAGTGTATATATACCGTCCGACGACCAACCTTGCCACTTTCTCGCAAAGATGCACAAATATCGCCTAACCTGAATGAAATTCATTTGTAAAAATTAAATTTAAGGAGTATTTTCTAACCCCTATATGTGTATTTTCTTCTTTAAAAAATATCGTTTCGAGTGTTTACTCACCGTTCATAGTATTTTCTGAACATGTGTATTTTATACTTGAAAAAAGTAAGACCGCGGTTCGCAGTGTTCGTTTCGTTATTTGAAGGGACCAGTCAGTATTTGTACCGCTGTTCAAGTAAACACCAATATATCCGTTAATAATCCGTTTTATACAGCCAAATTAGACACATCTGACAATTAGGTCGTGTTCTAATATATTAATACATTGGTTTGGTTCAATAGCGAACCGCGGTCTGGCTTTCTCGAATAGAATTCGAAGTTCTGACAGCTCACATATAGGCTAAACCAATTGAAATTGTAACCATATAACTAAAAATAAGGCACTACAATAATTTACGGAAACCGCATATGTCAAAATGCGAATAGCGTTCTCAGTGTTTTGAACAGATTCTTCGTTTCAAGTCACAACCATGTTAAGTGGATCATAATGTAACAGATATAGATCAATACGTCGGTTTGCTTCAAACTTAAACCGCATATGTCAAAATGGCTTTCTGGCCGTTTTTGACATATTTTTCGTCAAATTTAAAAGTTCCTATACATTAATACATTACTTTTTTTTTCAACATCCTTACTTTTAATGCAAAATCACTCAATTAATTGCACAATTGTTGCCGATAAATAAACCGCGGTGGCTACTGCAAGGCTGATAGTGGACCTTAATGACTTTTTATGCCGCGAGCTTCTTGAACTCTTGTTCTCTCTGGTCTAAAGCCAGACAAAGATAACACGAAAAGGTGTTTCTTGTTGCGCTTACAGGCTATCAGATTAATTTATTGTTTACTGAATGTAAATACAATATATGACAAATAAAATACAATGGAGGCCCAAATAAAGGCAAAGGAATCCAAGTAATCATCATAAGGGCAAAGCCAAGACGCATAAATCGCCCTGCTGTATAAGACGTATCTACATACAATCCTATTCTCGCGAGAGTTTCTATAGTTAACGAGACTAAGTCAACTTTCGTACGCTATGCCAGGCCATTGCGTATCAATTTCCCCCAATATTTAGGGCGACCTAACGGCCACAGACCAGCAACTAAAAGAAGTGCAAGACAAAATGATCCGGGTATATCTTAGAGTCAATGTCTCCACGTGGAAAGTAGAATTGATTATATTTTAGAATGATCTACATATACGGTGATAGGCATAACACCAAGTCGGCTCGCTGGTGCACTGGCGTTAGATCAAAGAACACAAAGGTACAAGAAGCTCGCATAATAGAACAGCTACCAGGCTGTTGAATTAAGATAACAATTATAAAAGCGTGTTGGTTTTGGTAGTCTTGTTGGCCGAAAAATCACATATCACAGGTACACGGCGATATGTTATCTCCTGAGTTGTGTATTCATTGTTCTATTACCGGTATTCAGAAAGACCGAAATCATCTAGTATTCAATTTCCGATAGGTATACAGACATGTAGGAGCAATTCGCACAACCATTAACCGTATGTTACTACAACAACATGGGTCTTCTGAGCAAAATATTTTAGTTATGTCCCTAGATAGGTCAACACGTCTTGCAAACAATTGTATGTAAAATATTGTTATCCCTTGGCCTTTAATTATCTCCAGTATGCATTACGTCTCTAATTTCAACCCAAAACAGATACCTTTTTTTATCAGAATGGAAAATTATTAAATATTGTCAGAGTTGTATTGTCGGCCATTAAAATTGAGTTTCTCACGATTATTGCATTATATTATCGTGCTGATTAACCTTGCTTCTTCACAGGACTATTTTCAACCCAAGTTTGTGACATAACATAATTTGCTTACCTGAACCTAAAACTGTTTTGTGATAACAGCTGTATAGAAAACCTGTATACCTGAGTATCCATTTACAGAGTTTTCTTAACTTTAGATTATACAATATTACCCTTAGGTAACGGGTGTCTTGGTAGAAAATTAATCAGGCATTTATTTTATAGCGAAGTTTCGAAACCGGGAGCGATATATTAAAGGAATAACAATATATATTCCTTTTTTGACAGAAACAGCATTACCTCCATATTTTTATCCAGTAGATCTTTGCACCTGAATTCGGTCGAATCGTTTCCTTTCGAGACAAACAGGTTTCGGACACTACAATGTAAAGATATATCTGTAAATAGGTATTATAGATTTCACACAAATCACACAAAAGACACAAAGCAGTAAAAACGGATACAAAATAAACCTTTTACCGTTTTAATTGAAAGAAAGCAGAGTATAGAATTATAAATAAACTGACCAACATGAAAATAAATACTTTCGTCGTAATTGTTTTATCCAGTAGACTTTTAAAGTTGCCAATCTGTATTGAGCCTCAAGCAATAGGTTGCGTCCTTGATATAGTAAACATACATGTAACACAGGGCTTTATGGGTTACAACTTCTGGTTTATTATGAACCCGACGTTTTAAAGTCCATTTAGAAATTCTCAAACATCAACAGGTGTAAAAAAAATGTATATTTTGAATAAATGAAGAGAGAAAAATCTGCTTTCCTCCACCGGGATTCGAACCCGGAACTATTGGAGTACGGGCCCATATATACATGTATATATATATATATATTAACAATATCTAGCATGATAAAAGAGGCATAATAATTGGGAAGTGTGGAACACATTGATATAGTAAGTATCGCTTCAAATGGTTTAAATAAAATAAATTATTTAAGTTAAAATTTTCAGTACAGGTAATTGCGTAAAACATTAGGTCAAACTTTATTAACTGACGACAGAAGATCCAACTTGAAATTAATTTTATGTTACATGCAAATAATACTGTATATTTTAGTATCAAACATTGTTATTTGATTGGCGGTATATATATTTTGTGAAAGTTTTTAAAGGGGACTGGTCAATATTTTATTTTCATAATGATATTAATGTGCTTAAATATTTAAATAAGAACAAACAGAATGTATAGCAGGTCCAGCGCTTTTTGTCCATCATTTGTCTTAATGGCGGATGATTTTAAAAAGTTCTAAGTTATTCAGTGATTTTGTTCTTAAAATTATCACATTTACAACACATAGGCGTGAATTTGAACAATTATGCAATATTGAAAAATTATGCAATTGCTTTGCACATTTTGCTGAAATGCAATCCTATCCTATATGTCTTAAGTTAAGAGGAAGATAAGTGTGTGATAACTATGAAGCGATCCAGACATGGCCTTGTCTGAATTTTTAATACATCAAAATATATTTTTAGATAACTTTTATACTTACTCAGTATTAGCCATACAATCTAACAAAAGAGATCCTATTTGATCATTGCCATTCCTCACCGCCCACGTGAGTGGTCTCTTTTTGTTACGACAAATTACGTTGGGAATGGCGTCATTTTCCACAAGACGTCGACACACCTCGAGTAGGTTTCGCCTGGCAGCATGGTGTAATGGCGTCTGAAGATCATTATCGCAAACTGATGGATTGGCGCCACGGTGGAGTAAAACGTTCGTAAAAATTTCAACCTTCCGGAGAGTCAAGAAAAAATAGTGGTTACCACATTTTTTACCATTGTTTCGGCAAACGGCACTAATTCAATGTAATTAAGCACTTACTGTCATGACCATATAAAGGTTAAACCTTTGACAGAAAGATTCAGAAACGTTAAAAGTTAAAGTAATTTATAATTTAGTAAGCTATGACTGAGACAGAATTAAGGCTATTTATGTGCCCCCTTTCTTCCCATTGCAAGGGTCAGAATGCGCAAGGAAAGATTCTCACATTTTTACCCTTGCTTGCAATTTGCGACAAAAACGTGGCAACAGTTTGATTGGACTATTGCATAAACAAACAGCCTATCAGAAAGTCGTTTACGCATCAAAGTTGATTCACCACGGGCTGGCCGTAAAATTTGGAATTCTCGATATATTTTCTGCTTTGGCATGCCATATTTAGCGCCAACTCGAATGTGGCTATACATGGCTATATCGTTCTGGGCACCTATAGTCCAACGAAATATGTATCATAAAGCTTTTATTCTGATAACGGTAAGCGATAAGCTGGGTATCAAAACAATAAAATCAATCACCTTTCTGTCTGGAAGCGTATCTTGTGACACTATAAACAGTAAAGCCTCATCGGCACCTCCTTTTTTCTCTACAACTCGATCCAGCATTACACGGACTTCCGCCTCTCTTTTCCCGATCAGATACCTCTGAGTCTTGTGAACCACCTGCAAAATACTTCACCTGTCATTCAAGGGCAATGGCTTCTTTAACTTAAGAACGGCGTTAAACCCGAATCAAACAAGCAAACAACAACGCTTAGCCACTAGGCTATGGCAATTCCACTCAGCAGAATAGGGCCAAAATGCTTTCTTATGTCGCTCGTTTCAAAAAGAGGTCTTAGCTTAACGACCAGTGCTGAAGACCAAAGAGTTGCCATGACAGAATAGGCATAGGCGCATTTTTACGCTGCCATTTGTTTTAACGATTTCAGGGGATTCCCTTCAACTGAGGAGTTTTGATTGGTCGACTATTTCGTACGTATTTATCGACCAATGAAAATGCTGCAAATGACGGGAATACCCTTAAGTCATAACTACAAATCGTACTGTGAGAATGCACCTTATCACTCACTATACGCTCGTATAACGAAAAGTCGACCAATATGCGTATTTCACTATCTAGATCAATCATTTATAAGACAAAAGTCTCCGTAATTTCACCGTCAATCTTGCACCACTGATGGATGACAGGAGATGAGTTCATATTGCCATGGCAACCGAAGTGGCACTGTGGAAACCGCGCACGCGGAGTATTTATATCGGGTAAATAGTCTCACTACTGTAGAGATAACTACTCGGGTGCGTGATGGTGGTTGAGACTTTATATGTTCTGTAAAGATGCCGTGTTTCTAAGTATTTCTGCATACAACGATCCCTAAAGTTAAGCAGATATAAATTTCAAATTATTCGTTGATTTTAACTATAGGAGTTTAACCAGAAACAGCCACATTTGACAGCAAATGCCAACATATATGATTGATAAATGTCATCCGTAATGTTAAGCTTTGTATTTCCATTGTTCATTGCATCAGTGCTACTGTTTGGGTAGATGTATATAAAAATGCAAGCAGTTTTGTTTACCATAACACAGAATTCATATAAGTGATAGCTCACCTTGTATTGAGTCCAGCTCAAACTGTTCATCTCGTTTTCTATTCTCCCGTTCAGTGCGTTTGATAATCTTTGGAAAGCGCCAAAAATCTTTTCCTTTTCCTGAAACACGACAAATAAACATGATCAAGTACACTACGATTGACTGACTGTAGCCGAGTTGCGGATTATATCATTGATTGACAAACTTTATAACAATGTTTTGATTATTATTATTATTATCATTTAATGGAAACAGACTAGCTTCAGTCGTTCGTCCTTTTTTAATTATTTCGCGGTTCATTTATTAGAACAAGAGTCATCAGAAGATGACATATTCTCCCGGCCTCACATTACATTTACCAATGCAAGATGCTTTTGGTTAGGAGGAGTGTTATTTGGGGAAGTATACTTATGA